>PVHY01019144.1:0-27898 GCA_004024945.1 Uropsilus gracilis
TTCTCCCCTTCCTCCTCCCCTTTCCCCTCTCCCTTTCCTCTTCCCACAACTGTATTTCTGTTCCTTTCACATGCAAGGCAATTTCATTGTCTCTTAGCTTTTCCCTTGTAAACGTGCCCTGTAGCCTCATTCTCTATACACAAAATATAGTAAGTACTTTTTCTAAGCATCTAGTTTCACTTTACCACTTCTCTCTCTCTTCCTTTCCCTCCTCCCCCCCTCTGTGGTCATGTGGTAAATATTAAGATTTCGAGTATATTAAATTACTTCTATGGTCAGAAGATATCTGAAACATATAAACTTAAATTGTTTAATAAAAACATAGGTTCTTCTTTCTATTGGTCTGAAAACTGTTAGCAAAAATTGCTTGCAGAATGCCCATTGTCAGACTGACATGTAGAGTGACAGTACTAAACAGTTTATTTCTTATAATTCCCTAATGTCAACAGAGTTGAACTCAAAAAGTTTCCCTTTCTCCTCTTTCTCATTCCCTTCCTCCTTCCTTCCCCCTCTCTGCCCTCTAACTAAGAAGCATTTTACTCAAAGTTTCTATAGGTGTTGGATTTGGTTGTTTCTGCCAAGTTGCATTCCAAATGGTTGAGATGGGGTCTGGACTATAAATAGGATCCTTAAAAGAAGTGGTTTTTGAAAAGAAAACATATGTGTACATACTCACATATTCCAAAACCATATGTAGCAAGCACTTAGGGTTGCTAACACAATAGTTACCCTCACGCTTTTTCTTTTATAATGACAGAGTCCCTATTTTATTCTAGAGGTAATTTTTTGCCCTTGTGATTTAAGGTAAATAATAATTGATAGGCCTCAATCTATTATGGTGGTACAGTTTCTCTCACTGATGATTTTAAGCATGAGAATGTGATCTAGTTCTGGCCAATTATCTATAAGAAAATATCAACTGGGGGATGATAGGAAGAGGTGAGCTCTTCTTCTGCTGGTTGTTTTCAAGTCTGCAAAACAGCCAGGAGAACTGTGGCAGCCATTTTGTGGCTCTGAATACAATAAACTAGAGGATGGAGTCTGAGAGAATCAGATAACAGAGTGAAAACCTGGAAAGAAACTGAGTCCTTGATTATTTCATTTTACCTTTAACTTATCCACCTTGGTTATGTCTCAGCAATACTTAAAAGAAAATAAATAGTCCCCTCATTTATCCAGTTGAATTTTTTTTTTACTTCCTATGTCAAAAGCATCCTCAACATACGTAGTGCTCAAGCCTTATGACTTAACTTAACCACACTGAACATTGTAATTGTGCTAAGTCAGTGTGAGCTGTAATCTCAGGGTTTGTCATTTTTATTTTCATGCTTCAAGATGCCTGGTCTCCTTTACTAGTGACTCTGGAGCGGCTGTGTTTATGCTGCCTTCTTGGTAATTAATAATAGCTGTTTCTGTGCAGAGACAGGACCATTGAATCTGATGTTTTCTTCTTTCTTAAACTAGGTGGTCTCAGTAAGGAAAGGGTGTCTTCGTCAAGGTGACAGATTAGACATACCATAGAAATGGTAACTCTTGACTCCCAGCCAAGTTTATGGGAAAAGGAATTCCAAGGCAATTGAGGTTTTACAATTTGATGGAGGCAAAAACAGCATCCATTTATCCTTTCTTGTATGTAGACCTAAATTTGATTCAAAATAGAATGACATTTTATATGAAATGAACAAAGATGCCATAGGGAATATTTAAAGAACTGGTTTCTTTCAAAAGGACCTCTGTTCCCCTATCCTTTCTTGCTGTCTAGCCCTGGGGGTTTCCCATTTAGCAACAGAACTTTGTCATGTCATGTTCATGTTGTTTGTAATATCTATCTCACACAAAAATAATGAGGTGGGTGTGGATAGAAGCTTTAATGGAGCAATAATGACAAGAGGTTCCCATCTTTTGACATCTGGGTCTTTTGACATCTGGGTCTCTTTTGACATCTGGGTCTCTACTCTCATCTTCCAGCATGAGTGATATCTATTATTAATTACAAGGATTCCAAGTCTGCAAGTTTAATTTAACCTTGCAATAATTAAAAAATATGATCAATTCACATTATTTATAAGCTCATTATCCTTTAAGATCTTTCAGAAGTAGAAATAAAAAGCCCTAAGGATTATTTATAATACCCCTCAGCTCACTTCCTCAAAACCAGAATTGGACACAGAATTTAAATGTTATTTTTTTCTCAGTCTCCATGTGAGGTCATTGATAATTAATCCCCCTTAAACCTCAGTAACGGATTATGTAATCGTAAGCAAGTAGTTAATATTTTCTAAGCCTAGTTTCCTAATAAAACTAGACTACTAACTTTCTTGCCAAAAGTCAGTGACATAATTTAGGTGATGTGTTTGAAGGGATACTTGGCAAGATGGTAAGTCATCAATGAACAGCAAGTATTGTTGTACTGTTATACATGTTGTATTGTGTCACTGTAGCAAACAATTCTGCAAAGAACTTTGGTTCTGGCCTAGAAGATCTAAATTTAAAGGTTTTCTTTCTACTTTACCCATAAAATAAAACAAGAAATTCAACCTAACAATAAAGAAATAAATAACTTTAAATAATTACATTCTTAAGCATTAGATTTTACAGGCAAAATGATTGCACTATAAAAATTAACTTGTAAAACTTGATTTTTAAATACTTGTTCAGTTTAGAAAATAAAGGCTTTATCTTTCATAATTATAATAATGCTTCTGTTTGTTGTGCAAAGAAAGCCAATGGAGAGACAAGGCTATAAGTCCTCACCAGGTTCATCCTGATTTTACTAAAGACCTAACAACTAAGAGAAAACATTCTATCCACAAGGGGGAGACAGATTCATGCTAAATTTCCTCAAGAAAACCAAAAAGAAAGAAAATTAAACTATGATTCTTCTTTAAATATTCAAGACATTTTAGGTTGAGTTGTTTTTTTAAAAGGGTGTGAGCTTCTTATTCTATAAACAAAAAACAAATGTTTGAGGCTGTGAATGTCACACATTCAAATGTCCACTAGGTGATTCAATTTACAAAAAGAAAAAGCAAAAAGAAGAAGGTGAGTAGAGAAGAGGACAAGAAAATAGGTGAGGGGGGATGGGAGTGTAAAAGTACTTTAAGCAAATTCCAAAGTACAGGGTTAATAAACAGCAGTCCCAGAGCCCCTACTCAGTCCAGACTCCCCACCCCCACACCTAACCTTACCCCCCACAAGCCTGTCCAGCTTGAGCTCTGCAAATCTTTCTGATTAATCTCTTTGTGCCCAGGAGTTGCTAGTCCTCTCCTGTGTTCCTTCCTTTTCTCCAGCTTCCCTGGCCTAATAGAGGCTCTAGCCCAACTGCAGAAATGAAGTTCCTTTTGCTAGCCTGTCACCAACTGTTTCTACTCACACGAAGTGGAGACCAGTATCTCTGGGTCTGACAGAGTTCTCACTTTTGCTTCTGTCAGTTTGCGTACTCGTCCTTTCTATCTCACCTTCAACTGGCCAATAAAGGATGGTGTCTAGAGAGAGACATGCATTGAAACTTGATTTCCAAGAGGATCTTTAGCAACAGCCATCTCCAACACAGTCTTTGCTCCTCCAACTGGGCATATGGCATCCATAACCCACCAACAACTCTTCTCCCTACTGGCACCCAGATCCATCTCTCTCATTTGTTCACCATCCTCCAACTCTTTTCTCAGCCCTCACACAGCCAGCCCCTCCCCTTCACCCTGGAGCAGGCACTCAGGGAGGAACAGAGGCACAAAGGCAAGAACTGAAGCCCCCACTGCAGCAATGTGAACGTCCTACCAGGAGTCTTGCAGCCTTTGTGTCTTCCAGCTGGAAGGGGGTGAGGAGTGCAGGACCCAGGAAGAATCAGAGCTAAAGGAGGAGATACCTAAAGCCAAGAGATTCCCCAGGAGAAAAGCAACAATTCCAGTTCTGGCTCCACTGGCTAACATGTGACCTGAATCTCTAGTTGCTATAAATTGCTTTGTTTTTATGGGCCAGGGTAGACTTTCTCAACAAGGATGATTTGTTAGGAATGATCCCCACAATTCCAGACTTCAAGCTGCTACAGTGGCTGTGTGTCACTGCTCAAGGCCTATAAGTTCTTTAGAATGAGACTTCTTAACTTTGAATCTGGGGGCCTGTGGGACTCTAGCTTTGAATTCATCATTTGTTACATGAGCAAGATGACAGTCTCTAAGATCAGGCATGGTGGCGCATGCCTGTAAGTGGCAGCCTATGAAGCTGTGGCTGGGGTCAGGGATCACGGTTTGAGTCCAGCCAGGGGCACATAGCGAGATCTAGTTCCAAAAAATATATAGCTGGGCGTGATGGCGCATGCCTGTAATCCCAGGTACCTGGGAAGCTAAGGCTAGGCATTGCTTGAGTCTGTGGTACCCTGGGCAACATGAGCCTGAGGTTCTACAGGCAAAAATAGCAAGACCTAGTCTCAAAAAAAAAAAAAGATAGACAGTCTCCACAGTACCACAGGAGTTTGTTGAGGTCAGACAGTGATTTCAAATTGTGTCCTGAGGCTATCTAAGCTTAAAGGACACATTCTTGAGAACCTTGTTGTTGGGAGGCTCCAAGAATCAGATCCCAGTTTCACACACACATGCACACACACTTTGACCAGAATAGCTGATTGGCTTTAATTGCAAGAGTTGGAATCTCTCTAGAGTCCAATGCGCTCTATCCTTATTAAGTTCCCAAACACTATCAGGTGGAGAGTCTGATAATACTAATAGTATTAACCATCTTCAGAGTAGACATTCCTGCAGCTACATACTGTTTGGCTTCCACAATTTTATAGCTACCCTGCCCCCACCCTTATCCAGCAGTACAGCATTGCTTTTATCTGTTTTACACCATTTAGTATGAGTCTGAGTAACATCAGTGGGGAGGGAGCAACCTAATGAGGAGCATCTGGAACCACTCAGGGGAGCAGGACTGCCCTCTGAAAATGCCCTTTGAAAGCCACAGGGGCTGTGAGCTAAAACTGTGTGGCTCTGGGGCTGCCTCTTCTGGAGTTGACTTTGTTGGCAAGAGAGATCAAATGCTTCCCAGTTACTATACTTACTTGCCAATTGCCAAGAACGGTTTCCTTTGTTGGCCTTTTCCAGCTTCAACAAGAAGGAAACGGGTAGGTCTGAGCCAGAAGCCCACATACCATTTTGAAGAAGCAGTTCTGGAGGGTGGATCTAGAAGTTGGGTTGCAGGGTGAAGCTGCCACCTGCAGCCAGCCTTGCCTCTAGTAGCCAGACAGTCATCTGTGGCACCTGTCCATGCCATGTGCCTTGTGAATGACAAGGAGGCATCTTGACTACTCCTGTGCACAGGTTCTCATGAGTGTAACCTTTGGGTACACTGGGTACCGGCTTAGTGTGGTAAAAAAGCTCATCTTTGGGGCAGCCTCATTAAGCAGTAGTCTGCTTAAGCTTTGGCGTCCCTATCTGTAACCCCCATCATTTATTTTATTTTGATTAAAAAGTCTAATTATGTCACAAGAGCCAAATGGTGGAAGCCTTTCTTCCACAGAAGAATGAATAAACAAAATTTTATATACCCAGTTAAGAAACAAAATTCATAGATATAGAGATGTAATTGACTTTATTCAATCTTTCATGAATTGAGCAGCATCCACTCTAGATATCTCAGAGGTTCACACAAAATGGAGGGTGTTCATAGACAGAAGGTTAGGCAAGATTATTAGCAAAACACCTTTCCTGGACCCATAACCCCCATGGAATCAAAGCCCCAGGCTGCTATGGGACTACAAGGTAAAGCTGTCACTCTCAGAACACAGATGAAAATCCATGGGGTATGCAGGGGGAGAGAAAAACCCTTCTCCAGTAAAGTCCTCTGGGTCAAGGACTGAGCTATTAAAAGTCTTCTATCACTAAGGATCAGTAGGAATTTCTCTCCCTCCCAACAATGTCCAAAAATACAAGACAGAGTTTGGTTGCCAGTGGAAGGAAGGCAAAAAAACTGAAAAATTACTGAGCCCCCAGATCCAGTGAGACAGGTCTTGCCTGAGACTGAGGTTAGATCAAGGCAACAGAGGACCATGCTCTGACCCCTACACCTGCCTTGTTAGAAGGGAGTGTAAGAGAATATAAGTAACAACTATTTACTTATCAAGCACATGAAGAAAGATCTAGCCTGTGGTACATATGAAAAAAAAAAAAGGGTATAAGCTGAGAATAGAAAAAAGAACATTGAGGAAAAAACTCTCAACTTCCAGCCATCTAGTCTCCACCCTAAGCACAATATAATGCAAAAGGAATTTAATGTTGGTGGTGTACTAAAGGTAACCACAGCAACAGCAAAACCCAAACCCAGTCAAACTCAACTAAATTGCCTCAAATCTCCACATGAATGACCTAGAAGAAGGAGCATGCTTATTTGTAACCATGAATTAACTTTGTCTCAGTCTCTCCTATTCTGTATAATATACTTAGAACTCAAGTTTTTAAATTACAAAGTGGGGAAAAGAAGAAAAAACAAACAACAGGTCAATGGAACCAACAAAATAAGACTGAGAGGTGACACCAACTATCAGATGGAATTAAAAATAATTGTGGTTAGTGTCAAAGTATCTAGTAGTAAAGGTGGATAAATAGGCATAAGCAAGTGGGATTCAGTAGGCTCTTTGCAGACTGCATACAACTAAGGAGCGAATCAGTGATATCAAAGCTGGGAAATTGTCCACACTGAGACACAGAAAGATGAGCAAAAAAGCGACAAACCCTAGAACTTCTAAGAGTCACAGACCAATTTATAGTGGAAATTAAAACATAACATTGGAATCCAAGGAGAAAAGAGAATGAACAAGGGAAAAGAAATATGTAAAGAAATTATGAATGAGAATTTTTTTTTAATACTAGAAGGCATCAGGGCTGGGCAAGGTGGCTCCTGCCTGTAAGCTTCAGCCTATGAAGTGGCCAGGGATAGGGATGGTGGTTCGAGTCCCGCCTGGGGCTCGGTAGCAAGACCTAGTTCCAAAAAAATAGCTGGGTGTGGTAGCACATGCCTGTAATCCCAGCTACCTGGGAAGCTGAGTATGGGGATTGCTTGAGTCTGTGGTACCCCCGGCAATGTGAGCCTGCGGTTCCATGGGCAAAAATAGCGAGACCTAGTCTCAAACAAACAAACAAACAAACAAACAAATACTAGAAGGCATCAAACTAAGATTGAAGAAGCTTAGAGAACTCTACCAAGTAATAACTGGATTGTTATTTATCCAAAGATAAAGAGAAGATCTTGAAGGCAGTTATGTAAACCTGAGTAAAGAAAAAAATAAAATGAGATTTTTAAAGTTATAAAAAAACTGTCAACACATAATTCCACTCTGAATGAAAAATGCAGGTGAAATAAAAACTTTTCACACAAATAAAAGCTTAGATCATTCATTACTAGCAACTCTGTCCCCAGTGAAATAAAAACTTGGGTTTTTGAAAAAAAATCAACAAAGATTAAGTAAAAAAAAAAAAAGGATAAAATATAAGGTATAGCCACAGAATGTGCAAATATTTTATTGAAAGAATAACTCAGGGATATTACTGACAATATTATGCTCATAAATTTTATAACTTAAGAAACAAGCCAATTTGGTCAAAAAGATAGATATAATCTGAATAATTCTCTATCTATTAAGGAAATTGAATTTTGAGCTTAGCAGATTCTACTAAGTGTAATTTCTGTCCCATATGGTTTACTGTCAGAGTCTACCAAATATTAAAGAAGAAGGAATTCCAATAATTTCAATTTCCTCCAGAAAGCAGTAGAAGAGAGAATATTTTATAATAATTTTATGGATAAGCAAAACCAAAACCAAAAACATAACGAGGACTGGAAGTCTACATAAGCATGGATATAAAAATTGTCAAAGTAGTATTAGAAAATTGAATCCAGCAATAAGAACCATATACATCAGGCCGGGCACGGTGGCTCATGCCTGTAAGCTTCAGCCTATAAAGCAGCCGGGGCTAGGGATCGCAGTTCGAGTCCTGCCGGAGGCATGTATGAGACCTAGTTCCAAAAAATAAATTAGCTGAGCGTGGTGGTACGCGCCTGTAATCCCAGCTACCTGGGAGGCTGAGGCTGGGGATTGCTTGAGTCTGTGGTACCCCGGGCAATGAGAGCCTGTGGTTCCACAGGCAAAAGTAGCAAGACCTAGTCTCAAAAAAAAAAAAAAAAAAAAAAAAAAAAAAAAAAAAAAAAAAAAAAAAAAAAAAAAAAAAAAAAAAAACAACCATACATCACACCAAGTAAGGTTTATCCCAGGAATACAAGGTTAGTTCAATACTTGAAATGTTTGCAAAACCCAAGTCTGATGAAATTCTTATATTCAGAATTTACATTTTTAAAGGCTACCCAAACTCATACTAAGAAAACAAACCACATGATGCTTTTTAAATGGGCAAAAGATTTGGATTGATACTTTACTAGAGAAGACATATTATAAGCACATGAAAGGATGTACAACATCATTAGGAAAATCAAAATCTGTAAGATAATATGACCCATACACATGCTGCAGAGGATGCAGATGAATGGGAAATAACATACAGTTGCTGGTGGTAATGCAATATGATACAGATACTTTTGAAACCTGCTTGTCAGTTTTATTATAAAGCAAAACATACCCTCATGCCATGATTTGGCAATCTCATTTCCAGGAATTTACCTAAGAGAAATGAAAACACATAGTCACATGAAAACCTGTATGCTTACATTTATAGTGACTTTATTCGCAAATATCAAATAAATAAACAAACAAATAAATGGGGAAATGCTTTACTGTTTTTCAGGTGACAAATGGATTCTACAGGCTGTGTTACATGCATATAATGGACCTCTATTAGCAAGAAGAACCAACAACCACTGATCCATACAGAAAAAAAAAAGTGCATCTCAAATGCATAATGCTAAGTAAAGCTATGATTCCTTTTAATCTCTTCTCTATGATAGTCTCAAAAAATCAAAATAAAGAGATGGCAAACAGATCAGTGGTTGTCAAGGTTGGAATCTGGTGTATGGATGACTGGAAAGGAATCCAAGGGGATTTTGGGATTTGATGGAATCTTTCCTATCTTTCCTTTGTGGCAGTCACTCAAGGGTAGCATTGGCACAAGTTATAAAATTATGCATTAAAAGGGATGAATTCCACCATATGTAAATTACACCTCAATACACTTCAACTTTTTAGAAAAGCAGCAGAAAGAAATGGGGTAAAAAGCAAAGAGATAATCTAGGACTTTTGAGGAGGTTGAAAATTCCCCACAATGAAATGGCTGATTTACTTATTTGAGGAAAACAGTTAAATTCCCTATCTATCCTCAGTTACCTGAACCCTTTCAAAAAATAGGTTTTTTTACTTCCAACAGCACAATGGGAATTTGGGGACAGATGAGAAAGTCCCATGTGGCAGCCTTGCCAGCCACCCCCCTGAGGTAGCCACTCAAGTATGATACCAAGGGAGACAACAGAAACCCCCAGGACCATAGTCCAAGGGATTGGGGGTTAAAGTAGGACGTAGCTTCAGGGTACATTAGAACTGAATTGGATTGGACTGACCTTGAAGCAGAATGAGACAAGTTCCCCTTTTCTCCAAAAGTACTAAAGAAGCTAATCCTTGAACATATATAAGCAGACATAAGATCGTTTTCCCTAAAAATCAGTTAGACTCTCCAATGTTTTCCTCTACTGCAGATTATCAAGTTGCATTGAATTCATCTTTCACAGCAAAAGTATAAGCACAGCCATAATTCAAGAATTTGTTTGTTTTTTTCCCCACTTTCTCAATTATCATCACTGCCGAATATATACCAAGCATTTGTCCCACTTTTAGTTATAAAACTACCAAAATCCATCTTTGAATTATGAACAAATATGATGTCAATACTCTTATCTCATTTTATAAAAATGGATTAGCAACTTTCTATTATATATGTTTTTAATGATATAACATTCGACTTGGACAAAATTTCAATGCTACTATTTAGAAATAATCTTTCTCATAAATTACATCGATGTGGAATTTTATTTTATTTAAGTTGTTTTTTTGCAAACAGACATCCTATAGATGTTCTAATCTGTATGCTTCAGAAAAGGAAAAAGAAAAAGCATGATCAAATCAGTATTCACAATGCACATCAGTGTATTAGAGAACCCCCCCATCCCCCACCCTCACCACCCCCCACTCCTGGGACTCCGGTAAGAAAGTTTAAGTCTGCTGAAACCTGTATATGGTGTAATGTCCTGCACAGCCAGTGAAATGAGGAGACTTTTTCTCATTTTTTAAATTTTTACTGGTTAGTATTTCCCACATTTTATTTAACCAAGTATTTGTTTCTTATGTAACATCTTATTTAGCCACTTGCATATCAGTATTCTTAGGAACTGCTGGTTTAGCACTTACAAAAATTTAAATCAGCTTACAAATTTGAAAGGGAAATTTACATTACATAATAAAAAAGAAAGGGGGAAATTTTATTTTAAAAAATTATTTGATGTCCTGCTGTTAGATATAGTCACATCCTTCCCCCACTGTTTAGAGTTCAGCTAAAATGTGGTGAGTTTAGCAGTTTTCAGAAGGGGGGCTTTTTTCTTAGGTATCACAAAGTTCATTCAAATGAAAGTCTGACTTTTCACCCTGTCATTTCATGTTTTTAAATGACAGGGCAAAAAGTAATAAAGTGAGAAGCCACAAATTACATATTTCATAAAGGTTGAAAAAGTTCAGTTAATCACAGTCCTTGAAAGATTGATTTTCACAACTTATCTGGACTCGGAAGGGTCTGGAAATAGAAACTGTCAAAATAGATTAAGGAAGCCGTCTTCAGCTCAGCGGATCAATTAGGCAACAAGAATATCAAAAGTCTTAAGAGTACAGCCCTCTGCTTGGGGGTGAGGTGAGGAAGAGTGGGTTGGAAGGATTGTCAAAGCTTAGGAAACACTTTTGGGTGACAAAGCACCAGTCCTGCAGGAGGGCCCGCCAGGGTGTGTCGCTCTCAGCTTCTCCCATGGCCTTACCAGGGCTTCACTCTCAGTCACATGTTTTTCACCAAGGGAGTTTCACTGGGAGCTGCTGACAGCGTCTGTTTGCCTATGTTCAGTGACAGCACTTCCTGGTGCTTCGCCCAGTTGGTTTCCTGGTGCATCACCAAACGTATGGTGAGGCAAAGGCTGTTGGCGCTTCAGGCTTGCTATTCCTGGAGATGAAGTGTGAGTCACTCATGGTTCATTCAGAGCCAGAGTCACTCTGTCCTACAGGATAAAGGAGCTCTAATGGGAATGAGACCTTACACAAATGTGTCAGGAGCTGGGGAATGGAAGGTGTGAAATGGCAGGTTGGAGGAGAGGAGTCACTGACCTGTCAAACAGAGGAGTTAACCTTTCCAATGCTGGAAAGGTAGACTAACCAACATGGATCTATGAGAAGCTCTTGCCTCTGCTGCTCTGATAGAGACCAAGTGATGGTCTTGGGGCTGGTGTTAGTCAGGGGGGCCAGCAGTATAGAAAAATGAGAAGTGGAGCAAGAACACCTTGCTTTTTTTTCTTTCCTTTCTTTCTGCTTGGTTTTTGTTTTGTTTTGTTTTTGTTTTTGTTTTTGTTTTGAGACTAGGTCTTGCTATATTGCCTGGGGTAGTCTCAAACCTGTGGGCTCAAGTGATTCCTAGCCTCAGCCTCCCAAGTAGCGGGGATTACAGGTGCGTGCCACTGCGCATAGCTAAGAACAACTGCTGTCCATCAGTTACCACACATGATTCTAAAAACCTTATTGGAAAGTAACGGTCACTGCCTACTTTTGGCTTTCAAGTCTCACACAGTTCCATACCTAACCAATTCTAACCTGACTCCAGCAAGAAAGGGGATATTGGGAAACAAAATTCCCTGTTAAGATAAGTTGCACACCCACCACAAAAAAAGCCTGTGCGCTTGCAGGCTAAGAAGAATACAGATGCATGTGGTCCCTTTGCCAACATGGTCAAATCAACACAAGCTCTACAGGCTCCTCTGTTAACTGATCTTATTGCTCCTGTTTTCTCAGGATGGTACTGAAGACACTATCTTTGCTCAATACTGCTGATTATCAGTACATCACCAGAACACAAAAGGAGTGTTCAAAGAGTGACATTCACAGAAGAATATTCTGTCTACTCCAGTGACTCTGCTCCAACTACAGAAAGGTCCACGAGGATCTCCTTGTAGGTTAGATAGCAACCCCACTCTGGCCTCAGACACAAGTTCAAGCTTTTACTACCAAACAGCAGTACCTGTCTTCCTGCCTAAATTTCTATTTATAATTTGAGAAAATGGAGGCGATGACCCCTAAAGAGCTTTGTAGTTCTAAAATTCCATAATTCTACATCTGTGGAAACTTTCTGTCTGAAATGGCAAGTCTGACATTTCATGCAGAGAATGAAAATCCTCCAAAGAAAACCTTCAGCTTGTGGAAAAGCAAGGGCTGTAGTCATGGTTTCTCATTAGCAGCACCAGATTCCGCTACCTCAGCGGGATGCTGTTCAGTCATCTCCAGTCACAACCTCCATTCCCAGCTCCACACTGCTGGGTATGAGCTTACAATGAAGCCTGTGGTTATGAGTCACAAACTCTTAGTGCCAGGAATCAAAGTGAGACAGAGAAAGGCAATTTGCCTTCCAAAGTTGGTGTTCTAAGTACTGATTTCTTCCCCAAGGAGAAAATAGTGTTTGTGGTTGATGAAATAGCACTTAGTATTTCCTTCTAAACCCATGGCTCCAGAAATATAGTCTAATCTTCCAAATGGAAAACCTAAGTTTTGGTTTTCGTTATTATTATCAGTTGTTGAAGCCACAGTACCCTCATGGGACATTTGGTCACAGCAAATACAGCACTGAACAGAAGGCTGTCATGGATTCAATCTACCCCTGTCTGGAGAGCCTGATGAGGCTGTTTATCATTTTGGTATTTTCACTTTGCTAAGTTTTAAGACACAGTTTCAAAGGAAGACTTTGGGATAGTAGCATAAATCTAAAGTCAAACTCCCTGTCCCTTGGCTCCCACCCACGTCTGTTCATTTCATTTCTTGTCAGGCTTCTGCTAGGTGTTTTAAAAATACTTAAGATAGTCCTCTGCTGTCACTAGATGAAAAGTCAGGAAGGAGGTGGAGCTAGTCCTAATTTTAGAGACCACACCCAGGTCAGTTTACTCTGCCTAATTTCAGTGTGAGAGGAAACAGGAAATGCAAGTGGCACGTTCTAAAAAGAGCTTTGGAGAGGATCAAAGGTTGGACAAAAATGGAAGTCCAAGTGGGGTCTTCTGCAGAGCAAGCCCAGCACGCCCCAAGGGAGAGGAGGAGTGATTGTATGGACAGAGTTGCTGCCAGAATTTGGCCTCTGGAGATAAAGGGCAAGGCTGAGAGTGGGAGTGTGATCCTGGGAAACTAAAGTAAGTCCTTGAGAGATACATGCATAGGGAAGAATAAGGCAGGAGGTGAAGAAGTGAGGAAATTCACAAAGAATCAGTGCAAGGTCTAAAGTAGAAAGAAATGTAACATGACTGGTGCTTCTCAAAGCCTGAGGTACAATGTTTCTCATAAGACATCCCATGAGAAGGAGAGAGGAGTGGGAAGCCTCTCCTTGAAGGTTCCCTCTTCCCTTCCATCTTCCCAAGGAGTTGATATCTTGGCTGGTCTTAAAGGCTGAGTGAGTTAGTGATACCATTAAGACTAGGAAGTCAGATGACTAAGTCCCAGCATGGCCCTTCTGTGTACCAGCTTTGCCATTGTAAACCTAGTTGGGGCTCAGTGTCCTCCCTGGGATATACATTCATTCAATAAATCTTGGCTCAACACAACAATACAACAAACAGCAAGCTGGTGATTAAGACAGAAATCCTTGCTCCTACTCTTTAGTGAGGAGAAAGAAGAGGGAGGGAAAAAAAGGAGGGAAGGAAGGACAAAGAGGAGGAGAAAGAAGAATAAACCAGCTTGAAGGGATGTCACAAAGATTGAGGAGTGAATGTATATCAAGCACATAAACCAATCATGGCATAGATGACCAACAATGTTAGCTATTATAACAATAATAATCACTACAATTATTCTTATTTAGGCAAGAAAAGTGAAGAAATTTCTGTGAGGTAGAAAAGAATGAAAACAGCATTAAGTTTAATGTGGCATCTTGATGGGCACTGGTATAAAGACAAAATTGGATGGTTAATTTAGGAGCACTGCTCCACAACCCTTAACACAACTGTATATTTTTAAGAGGCAGAGGGTTCAGTCTCTGGTGTCTGAGTCAGTAACATACTCTTTGAACTTGGATAAGTAATGGAAGGTTTCTGTGCCTCCATTTCCTCATCTGTAAAATGTAAATATGAAATTTAGTCCACAAAGTCAAAGGAAAAGTGAGTTAAAACTTGTTAAACCCTTAGAAACTTGCTGTAATTCAGGAAACATTTAATACATCTCAACTGCAATTAGTCATTCTCATTATTTTAGTTCTTCCTTTTCCTCCACTCTCTCATTTACCCATATGTGCTGTGGTAATATTTTATACTTGTTCTTTGACTTTCTTTCCTTCTATTTTCAACATAACTTGTCAGGATCCTCTACTTTTCTCTGCCTCGGGCCTCCTGAATGTTTCTTTCTTTCTAAGCACTACTTTTCTAGTCTGAGTCCTTGTTGCTTTGTCTGAGGGGTAGAGCAGTAATTTTCCAGTTGTGTCTTTTCTCTTAAGCTGTGTATTACCTCAGTTGGTTTTTCACCAAACTATCAGGATAGTCTTCCTGAAAGAGCATCATTCATATTCTTATAAAACTGTATTGCCTATGCACATCCTAGATTTATTCTGATATTCAAAAATAATTTCATTAGCCCTGCCACCCCAACCATGACTACCATCATCCTATACTATGATGGTTAACTCAGGCATAAGGTAAAAAAATGTACCCTGTCCTCAGGATATTTCACTACCATCTGCAGCAAAACTGTTGTTCTCAGTCTAAGTCTCATCAGAAAACAGATGGTATATTCAAACAGTATAATTTAAGTATTATAAAAAGACTCTACAAAACTATGGACAAGATTTAAGAAACCAAATAATGGAGAGCACAGTACCCCCACATTTTCAAAGGTTTAGGGGCTATTATCATTCACTAACCCGAAAATTCAAGGGTAGGCTGTAATTGCCACAACCCAGAGAAAGGGAGTTGTATGGGAAAGTGCTATTTGTTGTGAATCATAACTTCTAGCAGAGGGATGTGATTAACCCAGGTTACCAAGCAAAGAGAATCAGGGGAAGATATTCTCCTACCTCACATTCCTTTTGCCATCTAATATTCTCTGAATCTAACCAGAAGCCAGGGAGTAAGGTAGCCCACTGAGAGAATGCATTCAATTCAACTTCTTAGGACACAGAGCACAGTGGTGAAGTGGGATTGATAGGGGGGCTGTGGTGAAATTTGTGGTCTGTGGTCCTCAGCAAGGTGGTGCTACATTGGAATGGCAGCCATTGTTCCCTGGTGGGTGGAGACTTAGAGAAGGGAAGCCAAGCTTTCTCATAATAGGATCAGGATTAGGGGATTTAAGGAGGAGAGACAGAGAGAAGGGGAGAGAGAGAAGGTGCAGAGCACAGGAGCAGAGTGGAGGAGCAGGGAGGCTGGAGGCTTCCAAGTTGCCTCAACCATGTGCAGCTGTAGGGCCCTAACCTGGACCAATGAGAAGCCCAGGGAAGAAGGTTGGGGAAACTTGTAACTTGTGTAGGCTGACTTGGAAATTTGGTAATTAAAAAAAAGCTTGGTTTAACTTTGAAACTGCAAAGCTTGGAAATTGTCTGATGAGAATTTAGTGTGTTGCTGTTTTCATCATGAGATGTCTGAAGTGGTTGCTGCTGTTGCATCAAGTGAGTCTTGTTGGTTTTGGACCACTTCAGAGTTGAAGCTGAAAGAATGCCAGAGCTGTGTCTTTTGGCAAAGAAATGAAAATGCCATCGTTTCCTTGTTGGATTTGAATCTCCCACTTTTGAGGAAGAAGTGACGACACCATCTTGGTTTCATCTGGCTTGATGTGGATAGTTGTGGCTTTCAAAGAAGGAGAGATGGCGCCATCTTGGCTACTTCATGTGGCTTGAAGGTGGGGCAGTAGCCATTTTGAGGAAGCACATGGCTGAAGGTCATGTTCAGCCTTTTGAACTAGAGACTGGACTTGTTGGTAAAATTGCCAAAGGGGTTCCTTCTACCCTCAGTGACTTTTGTTTATTTTATCCCCTTAACAAGTAAATCAGTTTTTGCCTTCTCCTTAAGGTTTATGTGGTCTTGCTATGACTTGCGTAGGCTGGGAAGAACCTGGTGAGTGACTAGCTTTAAAGTTCCAGCTGCTTCCCCTTTGTAAGTTTAGTTAAGCACCCCATTTTGCTTATTTTGTTACCCTATATCAGTAAGAGTGAACCAGGAGGAGCAAATGAGAGACTTTCTATGGACTTGTAATAACAAATTTAAATCTACAGAGACTACAGTTGAAAAATAGTCCCCATAGCCAAGTTCAGCTGTCCTCATCCCACACAATGACCAGGATGTCTCCTTCCAATTTTCACAACCAAGACTAAGTTTGACACAAAAGATACTTTGTATAAGTATCTTGAGTTTTATATATTAGAAAAATTTTGGAACAATCTGAGTTTTTTAGAATAAAGTATCTCACAACCTTCTGCCAGAAAGTTTCTGCTATACAGATGTAAATCTGCTGTTTACAATGTGAATGCAGTCCATGACTGTGAAACCAGCATGTGGAGTTCCACAGAGCCCCCTTCCCCTCACATAAAAGCAAATCTAATGTAAACTATTAAAGCAACAATAAAACTTATTTTCTGTAAATTACCCTAAAGTTATTAGTAAATGAAGGAAATTATGTTAAAGAAAATCTAAAATTTTGTTTCAAAAATGGAGCTGTCTCATGGTAACTATTGAACTATATTCCACATCCTCTTTTCCTTCCATACAGCTCAGTTGGATTAAAAACTCCATTCTGGGCAAATGTGGCAAAGAAAATGGTATTTCTTCTCACCTCAGCTTCTCATCAAAGTTTACCACACTTCACCAGAAAAGGAAGTCTATCAGTGTTTCTTATCCTCTCCACCTATGAGTGGAAGGAGACTAAATTCTGTTGAGTATGACAGAAAGACTGGGGCTCTCTTTTATCATCAAAAGAAGAGGAAGGCCATGATTGCCTTCACTCATAAGGTAGAAAGATCTACCCCAGAAGAGGCAAACCTAAAAGAATAGAAACTAATGCTCCACCTAACAATATACACCATTATTTAAGATATCCAGTTTTCAATAAAACCTTATAAAAAGAAAGAAAAATAAATAAATAAAAGTGAGTAACCAGAATTACCTTTAATAAAACCCAGATGTTGGATTTAGCAGAGACTTCAAAAGCAATCAATATAAAGATGTCCAAAGAACAGAAGGAAGCCTTGATAAAAGAAAAAGGGAATATATGATCACAATGTCTCATCAAATAGAGAATATTATCAAGGAAATTCAAATTATAAGACAAGAATTATGGAAATTCTCAAATTGAAAAATATAATATGTAGAAGGAAAAATTCTCTCAATTATCTTAACCACAAGTGTGAATTAGTGCAATAGGAATTAGCAAATGAGGACCAGGCATGATGGCACCTGCCTGTAATGCCTGTAAGCAGCAGCCTAGGAAACCATGTCAGAAACCAGGGATCATGGTTCGAGTCCCATTTGGGGCAACATAGTGAGACCTAGTTCCAAAAAAATAGCTGGGCGTGGTAGTGCGCACCTGTAATCCCAGCTACCTGGGAAGCTGAGTCTGTGGTACCGCGGACAACATGAGCCTGTGGTTCCACGGGCAAAAATAGCAAGACCTAGTTAAAAAAAAAAAAAGGAATCAGCAAATATGAAGACATGAATCGAAATTGCTTTCAATCTGAAGAAGAGAGAATGGGGTAAATAAAATGCAAAAAAATATGAAGAGCCTTAGAGAAACATGGTACACCTTAAGTGACCCCATGAATGCATAATGGGAAATACAGAACAATAGGAGAGAAAAAGGAACAGAAGAAATAATGCCAAAAATGTGAATGACAGTACTTTTGATATGATGCCTTTTCTATGGCACCCAACCTGTACATATGTATGTGACAGTGAGGTTCACCACCACAGCCAATACATCTTTTCACATTTTCTTTAAGAGAACAATTCCACTCTAGTCAAAAGGTCAGTCTTCTTAACTGTCACCTAAACTTAGTCATTCCTGCCCATATGTCTTTTGCCTTAAGATTTCCTTCTCCTGGACTACCCTTCTGATTTTTTAAAAAAATTACAAGTTTCTTTTCTCCCAAGTTGCCAAGCCCATATATTTTTGTTTAATAGTTTATATTGTTGACTTTTGGGGGGGTATTTATTTAGATATTTGGCAAATACTTGTTAAATGTCTAGTATTTATTATCACTAGTAAAGAACAAGACAAAGTTTATGTCCTCTTCCTACATACAAGCAAATAAGTAATATATTTTAGATACCAATGTGAGTTATATAAATATAAAGTGGGGCACGAACAATGCCTGGAGGAGGAAAGCTAATTTAGATAATATCCAGGGATGATCGGGCTGATATTTGAGCAGAGAACTGAATGAACACAAGGATGTTGTTAGGTAAGAGCATGGAGAAGGCATTCTCTAGGCAGCAGAAATAATGTGGTTAAAGGTCTTGAGGCAGGAGTATTTGTGGTGGATCTGGAGAAGAGTTAATAAGGAAAATGTGATATGAAAGCTGCCACCCAGAAGGAAAAGGGTTGAAGGCAGTGTTAGAAGGGTGGTTAGGGCTCTTCAAGTATGGGGTCTGGCTTTGGAAGGCTTTCTTTGAAGGTTGTATAGGGATGGATCAGGGTGCAGCAAGACCAGAGACATTGATATAAAATAGGATCTGTTGCAGTGATCTAGAGGGAAAGAAAGAAAGGTGCCTGAATTACATGGTGACTAGCTCACAGAGAGCTAAAGAAGTCTCTTGTTAAAAATGCAGAGGTAGAATTAACTGTCTTTAGTAATTAATTTGATATAGGAGATGAGAATGGGTTTCAGTAAGAATTATGAGGAAGTAGCTAGGCATGGTGGTGTGTATCTGTAATCCCAGTTACTTGTGAGACTGAGGGTAGGAGTTACTTGAGTCCACAGGTTTGAGACTATCTCAGGTAACATAACGAGACCTAGTCTCAAAAAAGAGAGGGAGAGGGAGAGGGGGAGGGAGAGTAGGGAGGGAGAAAGGGAGGGAGAGGGAGGGAGAGAATGGAAGGAAGGAAAGAAGGAAGAAAGGAAGGAAGGAAGGAAGGAAGGAAGGAAGAAGGAAGGAAGGAAGGAAGAAAGAAAAAAGGAAGGAAGAAAGAAAGAAAGAAATTATGAGGACTAGTCAACAAAGTCATGATTTGGGTATCCATGGGACATCCAGGCAGAAATATCCAGTAGTCACAGTGTGTGTTTGGACCTTAGGAAATGATCTGGGTTAGAGTGAATTGGGATCTACAGTCACTGATGAAGATAAGATAATCAGGGAGAATGTGTAGAGTGGGAAGCTGGGGCTAGAACACAGGAAGGATTGCTAACATGAGGCAAATAAATTAAGGAGAAGGAACCACCAACAAAGGAGGCTAAGAGGCTTGGTAGGAGAGGTGGGATAACCAGTATGGAGTGCTGTCATGGAAATCAGCACGGAGTGTTGGTGGAACAAGAAATGCTGCAGACAGATCTAAACATGTGGGGCTAAAAGGAGCCTATTTGATCTAGCATCAAGGTGGATTCAGCGGAGGTGAGAGAGGATGAAGTCAGTCTAGGAGTGAGATACAGTGAGAATGGAAATGATGTGGGAAGTCACTCAGAAAACTTGGATGTTAGGGGCATTTAGATAAAACCCAGGAAAGAGTAAGATGCTGGAACTGGAATCCTGAGAACTAGTGGAAAGGTGTATCCAATGCTTAAGATTAAAGGGATGAAGGCAAAGGGTACAAGTAAGAGGGGGAACAGGAGGCAGAGGGTTCACTATCCAGTGACTTCCATCATTTCAGTAACCATACAAAACAGGCCATCTGCTGATGAGAAGATGAGAAAAATGGGACAGAACGAGAGGAGCATGAAGCCTCCTTTAAGCCATGGGACCTGGGGACATAAACAGCCATTCCCTGCTGATTCTGGAATCCACGATGTTGAGGTGACATTTGTCCGAACAGTGGGATTTCTCTGTAAAACTCAGAAGCAGAGTCAGAAGAGAAAGGATCCACACTATTAGGCTGGCCTGGTTTGAGTTTCTGGCTGAACATAAAGGACATAATGTCAAAGGATAGGGTAGATGGATCTGGAGGAGATGGAATAGAAGTCAGGGAAGGAGCCGGGGCATGACAGAACAAAGGGATATTAGTGATTGAAAATAATCCATTGGGGTGTGGTTGTACTGTGAGCTGTCAAAGGCGGACTTTTTTTGTGCTTT
The DNA here is from genome assembly GCA_004024945.1 of Uropsilus gracilis. Taxonomy (NCBI): domain Eukaryota; kingdom Metazoa; phylum Chordata; class Mammalia; order Eulipotyphla; family Talpidae; genus Uropsilus; species Uropsilus gracilis. Next base: position 20,473 of record PVHY01019144.1, read on the forward strand.
AGTGTTGATACTCTCTGTTTTAAGCTAAATTGTTTTGGAGCTAGCTAAGGATGATAACAAACGTTTCTGAGCTTCTCATAACGTGGGTTTGGCCATCTCATACTTGACCTCATCTAATTCCCATGAGGATCTTGTCCTTATGTTTGGTTTTATCCTCATGTACAGAGGACAGTTGGACTTAAAGTTTAATTAATTCCAACATCATGTGGGCTTGGTTTTTAAATAACCCTTTCCCCCAAATCAATTCCAAATGAGGTGCTTACTTCATCTACTCAATACTCCCAGAGTTTCTGACAGTGTCTTGTATCCCCAGATAACTCAAAGTAGACCAAGAAATCTCAAATAATATTAAGTTCCAAGAACTGAAGGAAACAAAGGAGGAGTGATCTTAGAACCCACCAGCATAGGGCAGAGTGTTGGAGGGTACTTGCCATTAACATAGCTGATGCCAATCATTGATAATAGCTTAAAAAAAAAAGATTTACTTCCCTGTTGCTTTGGAATTGTAAATTTCAAAAAGAACATGCCCAGTTGTGATGCTAACCTTCATTAGAATTCATAGTTTCCTTTCAGAAGGATAGAAAGGGAAGAGGAAGGAAAACAAAGCTTTTGTGATATATGATGATTGACAAGACTCCCTCCAAGTAAGGGTGGGAAAACAGGAGGGATATAAAAGAGACTTAGAAGAGGAGAGGATTCAGCCATTTTTGGAGAAGGATGTGAGCCTGGCCTCAGGGCCAAGGCAGCCTAGGGCCCGCTGCCTTTGGTCCAGATTGGTGGAGTCATGGCCTTTGCATGCATAAGCAGAGTATGTGTGCTGAAGTAGTCTAAAGAGTTTGGAGATTTACACTTTGTGTTGGAGTTTGTCTTACTGAGATTGACTCAAATGCTTTTAGAGATGATAGGGTGTGCTACCCCTCCCCCCATTGTCTCCTGTTTAAGATTGTAGATTTCAAGGACAGATGCTAAAATGTGAGAATGACCTTAACTGGAGAAAGAAGTCAATGGTCAAGGTGAAACAGGTTTCCTGGAAGGCAGGAAATCAGGGTATATAAAGGGTGTGCAAGCAAAGAGAGGGATTTGGATTTTGATTCAGAGGCAATATGGAGATCAGATAGGATAGAGAGAGAGAGAGAGAGATGGGAATTAGCCATCTTGTAAAGATGTGAGCCATGTGAGCTTGGCCATGTGGCCACCGGGGTCCTGCAACCCTTGACAGCCCTGGCTGGCAGCATGTGTGCTGAATGCAGTTAAGGAGTTTGCAGATTAGAACTCCGTGTTGGAGTTTGTTTTGCTGAGTTTAACTTGTGTCTGAAGAGGCCATGCAAAAGACAGGCCTGAAAAGAAAGGGAACTTGCTGGGTCCGGCACCATGGAGTTTCTGCTACCTGGAAGACAAGGAGAACACAGCGTGGAAGACAAGGAGGAGCAAACCAAAGGAGCAGCCAAAGGAACATGCCTTCAAGCCTCTGGAGAGGAACTCTTATTGGCTGACATTGGTGAGATAATCAGGACTGAGAGAGTGGGGATTCTGTGAGCAATCTGGGGAAAGGACTTTGGACAATGCTGAGAAATGTTTTGGCCAATGTTAAAGTAATCAGAGTTTTCCTTACATGTTTCTTGTGTAGTTATTAGGATAATTAGAAAGTCACTTTGTTAGAAATAAATTAGTCTGCACTGATAGTCTTGCATTGGTTTGGTATTTTGGCTGAGAAGGCTGGGGATGGTGGAAAGAACCCACAGGTGTAGAGTTTAAACTGTCTTTAAGTTTTTTTTTCTTTTGCAGTTTTTGAAGCTGAAGGCAGAGAGCACCTGGCTGGCTTTTGCATATCAATGTTAAAGGTGATCAGTGTAAATGCTAATGAACAGTGTGTAACCTGCTTCCTAGGGAGAGAAGCAGGCCAAGGTGTGGCGGCCTCAAGGTAAAGGTAAATGACCTGTTTGTAGCCTGCTTTGTAGAGAGAAGCAGGCAGAGATGTTCAAGATTAAGGTAAAGGTTAAAGGTAAATGGCCAGCAGATAGCCTGCTTCCTAGGGATAGAAGCAGGCATAGGTGTATCTACTTAAAGTTAAAGGCAATTGTTACTGTAAACTGTTTGGAGCCTGCTCTAGAGAGAAAAGCAAGCCTGTATGTGTTTTAAGTTAAGTTAAAAAGTCTTCTTGGGGGTCAACCACTTTCAGAGAGGCCATGAGTGAGGACCTGTTTTTGGTTCCTCTTGTCTTGGAGTTTTTCTACTGCCTAAAGATGAGAGGAACACTGAAAGCAAAGAACACATTATGTCATTGGCTACGTGCTTGGAAGAAACCAAACCATTCCAAAGGAGGAAAAGACATGCCCTGGTTTTGAAACATGTGCTGCTGAACTCAGATTGGTTAGGCATGTGGTGAGATGAACAGAGACTAAAAGACAGTTTGGGACAATGGTGGTGTAAATGGGTTTTTTTTTTTATGTTATTTTGTAGTACATATTTATGTAATCACTTTCTTGCTTAGTAATAAATAGTTTGATCAGTTTAAGAGCTTGTTCTGGCTTGAAAAATACATAGCAAGGTAGCTGCCAATGGCAAGAAATCCAGGTTTAAAGTTTTGCTTTTTTTTCTCTTTGTTTTGAGAGAGAGCAAGCCTGGGGCAAGCAGCTGGTATTTGAATGACAAAGGTAACTAGTGTGTAGAAGCTTAAGGGTTAATAAAGACTTTTGCCAGGTTTGCAAGGTTAAGGTTTTTCTCTGGTTTAGGAAAAACTGGCCAAAATGGTTTTTAGTTTTTTAAAAAGTTTGCCTCTCCTTCTCCCAGTAACAAGAAGAATCTGGGAAGGGGTGCAATGCAGAGTTCCCTCAGGGGCTGAGAAGCTCCCAAAACTGTAGCATCTTGACTGAGGTGTATCATGCAGGAAAGGCCCACAGCATCTCAAATCTTCCACCCTTTGATCAATTTTTCTGAAAACTATCCCTCCCTCCACCTGCCAACTGGAGAACTGAGAAATCTTATTAAAGACCTTTTCACAAAGCTCCATGCCGTGGAGCATCTGCCTCTGGTGTGCAAAAGATTACACATGAGTGATCTTGGCCAGGGGACCCAGCCTGCTCCAGGCTCTGCCAGGGAGACAGGACTTCAAAAGGGACTCACTCAATTAAGGAAACAGTCTTCCTGGTTGTGGCTTTCAATCTCATTTCGAGTATAGGCTCCCCTGGTTAATGATAAGAAGCCAGGGATAAGAGCCTGCTTGTTGCCTGAATGGTTTCCTTCCTGAGGGAAGGGGGGGGGAGGGAGGGAGAAAAAGATTACACAAGCATCAGACTCCTGATTTAGCTTCTCTTCTGGAAAGAAAAATTACAAAGAGCCCTTTGCCATCTGAGGCTGTTTGGATTTCTCTTGTACTGCCCCCATTCAGGTGGTATTTTATTTTTTAGATTGACTCTGCATTTTGTGGGACATTGTGTCCTTTTTCTATAGAAGGCATTTAATGGACTGAATCTGAAAAGAATGGATGGTAACTAGACATCCATTAAAGATGTCTATTTACATGCAGTCACTCCTGCCTGTTTTGAAAATGCAGAATTAAAAGAAAAAAATGACTGGAAAATACAATCATTAGGGTTCTTTGTCCTTCTCTACTCTGCCTTCTCTCACCCCTCCATCTGCCCAGGGGGAGGGGAGGTATCCAGGGACATTAAGAAGCTGGCTGGCTTTTGGAGTGACTGGTTTTACCTTTTCCATTCTGCTTCTCTTATATCTGAGTCTTTATTTCTGAGCTCTAAGTTTGATTTCAAAACAATTGTCTGACTCAAAACAAATTGTAAAATTCTTTACAAACAGCAAGATGGCCATATAGGAAGTTTCAGATTTGACCCTGTGCTTAAACTCAATGGCATCACAAGCCACAGAATAACTGATAGAAGTGGCAGAATTTTTTTCTCCTGTTCTGTACAGGATATTTACCTGAAAATCCTCATTGAAAGGACTGTGTTATTATTTAGAATATTTTGAAAACCTACACAGCAAGGATCCATTTTTTAAAGTGTGTTTTTTGATCTTCATATGGTTGATATGGTTGGCATTGACATTAGCAGGGCACATATTGCTAATTAATGGGAAGGCCGGTAGCGAACAAAAGCTTAATGTCTTTTCCAGGTCACATTTCACTATGATACAGAAATGGGATCTTTACTTGATGTATAGAAAGCACACAGCTGAGCCAGGCAAGGTAGTGTGTGCCTGTAAGTGACAGCCTATGGAGTGCGGCTGAGACTGGGGATCGCGGTTCAAGTCCCACCCGGGGCAACATAGTGAGACTTAGTTCCAAAAAACATATCTGGGCATAGTGGTGCATGCCTGTAATTTTAGCTACCTGGGAAGCTGAGGCTGGGGATTGCTTGAGTCTGTGGTACCCTACCCTGGGCAACGTGAGCCTGAGGTTCCATGGGCAAAAATAGCAAGACCTAGTCTCAAAAAAAAAGCACACAGCTGAAAGGACAAGCAGAATCAAAGCTCTCATGTCAAGAAGATTTAAGTGTCATAGAATCCAAAATTAATAAAAATTTAAGAAGAATGTTTTGTTAAGTTGTGTTGACAAGAGAAAGCAAAATGAAAATAACCAACAACTACTTTTTGATCAGTAAGATGTTCCTGAGAAAATAGAGATATATTTAATTGTGAATGAATGTCAAGTCCTAGCTTCAATCAATTTGTATAAACTCATATTACATGGTACATGGATGAATTAATTAGGAATCCTTGTGAAAAATGTCTCGAACCTCTGATGGGAAGTGAAAAACAGCTGTCAAAGCCTTGGGCCACTCCAACTGAAGTGAAAAGGTAAAGGGACATCATTGCAGATTCTCATCTTGGCTGAGACCAACGCTGCAGTATCACTTTGCTCTGGGCATGACAGTCCTTTACATTATGTTTGAAGTGAACTTTGTTAATGTAGAATCCATGCAAAGGAAGCATATGTGTGCCTAATGGTATGGAAAACATCCTGTGAGGGACAATTGAGGGAGCAGAGACTGTTTAACCTTGAAGAAGGTTAGAAGTAGAATCACAGGGTTTTCAAATGAGATGATAAATATTGTGAAGGAATAGGATTTAGGGAAAAGATTAAGAATTTAACTTTGAATGTAGTTAGTCCTGCTAAAAAGGTTTTATAAAAATTATAAAATCATATAATAAAAAATTCAGCATTTATGGGGTAAAGTGGGATTAGTGATAGTGATGTAAATAAAAAGATACCATTTTGCAACCATCCCAATCCAGGTAGACTCATCATTGGTTCTGGCAGCAAAAGAAGAATATCGAAGGTCTCAGCCTTATCTTCACAGAATTTTTAATATCAAACACGGGAAAACAGTCAGAAAGGAAACAGTCATTTAAGTCCCTTTGAGTTCCCTCCAAGTTATCCCAGCAGGATGCCATCCTTTTATCCCCTCTTTCCTACTTACCATGCTTAAATGTACCCATAGGGCTAGGTGTGTGCAATCATGAGGAAAGCTCAATACCACAGGTGTGGGTCATAGAGGGGAGTGGTGGAAGGGCAAAAATCCTGGTAATTCACTTACTCTACACTACACAAATGATAGCACAATTTACACATAATAAGTGATTAAGGTATGCATAAGAACCATAATCAACAAATATGGTACCTTAGTAGTAGGTATCAGAATAGTTACAGTAGTGCTACTACTCTGAAGGTTAATTTTCTGTGTCAACTAGTCTAAGGGATGCTCACATAGCTAGTGATGATTATTGATGGTTGTGTCTGCGAGGGTTTTTCTAGAATTGAGGAGCATTCAATTTAGTTGACAAGAAAATCCACCCTCACTAATATGGGCTGACATCATTCATTTCACTGAACACTGGGATAGAACCAAGAAGGTAAAAGAAGGGAGATTTTGTTTTCCCTTCATGAGCTGAGACTATTCTCCTGTCTCAGGGACTTCAAAACTCCTGGATTTAGGTCTTTGGACTTCAAGACCTACACTGAATTCCTCTAGTCCTCAGCCTTCTATTTGGACTGAATCATACCTCCAAGTTTCCCTAGTCCTCCAGCTTGTAGACCATGAGATTTCTTGGCCTACGTAACCACATAAGCCAGTCCCTACTATGAACTTCTCTAATATAGATCTAATATTTTTTTTACTATTATATTGCTACTTTATTATAGCTTTGTTTTCTTTTTTTTAATTTGTTTACTTTTATTCTTTAAATCACAACCTTGGTAAATGGTTTTTGGAATACCTCCTCCTCCCTCTGACACCCCCTCCATTCACTCAGACCCCTCTCTCTTTGTTGTTTGTTAATCTGTGTTAAGTCTATTAGTCTCTTTCTTTCCTGTAGCAGTGTCTTTCACTGGGTGAAAGAGTGTGTTCTTGGGACAAGGCAAACCGTGCTAGTAGGTTTTCACTGTTAACCTTATTTTGGGCAGTCTGTCTATATTTATTTGTGGTCTGTCCATGTTTTTTCATTGTAGACTGTCTTCTCCAATCCCTTCTCTGTGTTGTTTTGCTTCTTTACCTTATAGTTCTGTCATTTGATCTGGGGGACCTCACCCCCAGCCAGTGTCAGTGAAGAAGTTTCTCTTTGGGTACAAGGGTACATGTCTTGTAAATGGTCATTGTAGATCATCTCCTTTCCCTTAGTTTGCAGCTCTACTGTGGGGCAAATGCCCCAATTCTGTGGCCTTCGTCTCCCATGGAGTGGGGAGGGGCACAATGTTCTTTTAGATGGCATCTCAGAAATGAGATTTTGGCTCCTCCATATGCAGTGTGTAGGTGTGGATTTGTGACATCAAGTCTCCATAGTTGTTTCTCCAGTCTTGAAAGTGGGTAAAAATGAAGACTTTCTGACTTTCTGAAACTGTTTACCCCTATCCGCCTGCTTCTCTCTCCAAAGCAGGCTACAAACAGTACTTAACTGCAATTACCTTTAACCTTAACTGGATACTCTTATTTGCCTGCTACTCTCTACAAAGCAGGCTACACACTTTTTATTAGCATTTTCACTGATCACCTTTACTATTGATATGCAAAAGCCAGCCAACTGCTCTCTGCTTTCAGCTCTAAAAACTGCAGAAAAGAAAAACTTTAAAACACAGTTTAAACTTTCCACTCGTGGGTCCTTACCACCATCCCCAGCCTTCTCAGCTAAAATACCAAGCCAATGCAAGACAATTAGTGCAGTGCAGACTAATTTATTTTTAACAGTGATTTCTAATTATCCTATTAACTACAAAAAAAACATGTAAGACTCAGAATACTTTAACATTGTCCAAACCCTTTCTCAGTATTGTCCAAAGTCCTTTCCCAGATTGCCCCAAATATCCTCAGTCTCTCAGTCCTAATCGTCTCACCAATGTCCAGTCAGAGTCCATCTCCAGACGCTTGAAGACATGTTCCTTTGAATGCTCCTCTTTGTCTTCCACGCTGTCTTCTCC
>PVHY01019145.1:0-27896 GCA_004024945.1 Uropsilus gracilis
AGTCCCACCCCGAGACCCCCGCTGCTCACCACATCCATGATGGTCAGCTGCTGAGCCACTAGCTTAGGGCGAAATGCCGTGATGTCCAGTTGGGCGATGCCAATAGGCTTACGCTGGGTGTTGGAGATGGAAGAGTCATCTCCAGGAGGGTAGGCTGGAATCAGGCGCTCCACAGGCTTTGCCCTTTTTCCGTTATGGAGGGTCTCCACTGAGCAGTGCTCTCCCCCGGGCGTGCCTGTCTTGTTTGCACCCTAGAGGGACACGGAGGCACATCGAGTCAGTGACTCCACCATAAACCCAGGGAAGTTGGGGTCAAGATTTCAAAACATGCACTTCCAGCACTCAGGGGCCTGTGCAGAAGGAGGGGCATCGAGGCAGAGTTCAAACATCTCTGGGCCTTAGAAGTGACGAGAGCCTGAATGTGGAGAGACCCATCTAGAGTTATCCCACAAGCCTTCAATTCAGTGACTAGACATGAAGGCAGAATTCCAAGCCTTAGTTGTTCTCTCATCTGATTGTTTACAGAATGAAAGCCATTGCCATTTTCAGTTCATTTTGATCACTAGAAACAACAGTAACTCCCAGTGGAATAACACATGTCCAATCATCCGCAGGTATGGCCACCAACTGGATCAAGAGTGGGGCCTGGAGGGGACACACTGCTCCTGCTCAAACAGGTCAGTCCTAAGAAGTGGCCAAAGTGCAACCTGCCCTCCAAACCTTGTCATTCTGGATGCTGAGGGCTTTGCCCTGCATCCACATTTCCATTCCATGGGGGGCCAGAGGTGGCAGCCACCTTGACACTGGGTTCCAGGCTCATTCTGATTGCCTGGGTATAGAGATCCCATGAGGACCCCCTGCCCCAGATCAGGTTTGATCATAGATGTAGGCTGAGGTACCTGTGCCTTGTCTGGGAGATGGAGCAGCCGATGCATCCACTGGCTCCACAGGAATGCCTGAGAATAGTCCTGCAGTGACAGAGGCTAGAGTCATACTGTGAGTCAGGGTCTCTCCCTCACCTGTCCCCATGTCCCCGATGAACTGGACACTGATAGGGCCTCTTGGGGCACCCCGACCTGTGCCCCACAACACTGCTGAAATGACAGAGCTGTATCTGTCAAGGCCTGGGGCAGTGAAAGTCAGTGTCCCTGTGGTATTTATAGACTATCATGAAGACCAACAAGGAAGCTCACAGCTCCGCATTGGATGGCTCTACAACACTCTGTCCTGTACTGGGAGTTGACAAGGTGTATGAAAACTTATGCATAATAGAAACACATCCCAGTTTCTACAGAAACTACAAATTGAAGGTGATGATGGGTAAGGCTTGGCAAGTCTCCATGTTGAACTGAATGTTCCATAGGACACCTGAGATGGCAGTTACATATAAAGACACTGATACAGCAGCAGACAACATACGTGTTTCTCCTCTGCTACTCCAGCACCGTGTGAGAAGTTATTTCCACCTACCAGCTTCTGGTGTTGAACAGTCAGTCTCAAGTCCTTTGAGTGTGGATCTATGGCTGTTTGTGTGGGAAAGCCCTGGAGGCACAGTTGTGAGAATCTGAGTGTGGATTCTGGCCCCAGCCCAAACTCCCGAGAGGCCTGGGACAGAGGCCCTTGGCTTCTGCTTGCTGCAGACCAGCACTGGGGAGTGCTGATGTCCTGGCCCCTCGCCTGTTACAGAGGGGTCTGGAGTGGAATGTCTGCCAGTTGATCATCAATCACCTGGGTAGATATTCATAGAGACAGAGCCAGGCAGACATACCAGGAGGTGTCTCCCCCTGCTGGCAGTGCTACAACTGACACACCCCTGGGATAGCATATTGCCCACTTCAGAGCCGAGGAGCATCTGCAGAAACATCCTGACAGGAGGAAACATGAGGAAACTATAAAACGCAAGATGAACTCATGATGATGAATCTATTCTAGGGGTCACATTCTCAGTCAGTCATGTCCTGCAGTGTCAATACAGAACAACCACTGTGCATACAGCAATGATATTCTTTTCCTTTTTGTCAGAATACACACACACACACACATACACACACGCGCGCGCACACACAAACACACGCCCACACGCCTTCACACATTGAGGGTTAAATTCGTGGGAGGCCCAGGTGGGATTACAGTTGTATTCTTCACTCCCTGAACTACCTGAGACTGTTTACCTTTGGCTGTCTGCTGGTAAATAGCGAGACACAGTGACCAGGAGGGGTGGGCCATTGGTGGGAACCATCAGCAAGGCCTACCTTCTGGACTTCTCTAAGTCTCCGGTCTCTGACCTTCAGTTTCCAACAGGAGAACATCTTCGGTTGAGTGTCTCCAGTCAAATGAGCTGGTACAGCACTGTCTCCAGGAGATGGTTGCCTGGTTGGCAGAGTTCTAAGTTCTGAGGGGCCCAACTCCAGGAAGTGAGACCACCCCCTTAAGTACCCATGATCTGTTGCCTTCTTTCAATCTCATCCATAAAATATTCATCTATGCTGTTGATGATTTTCTCCCCTGATAGCTCCTTAGTGTACACAATGACCCAAAACACTCCTTATCTTGGATATCTGGGTAAATAACGATGGTCCTTCAATGCAGGGTCACCTTGAATTTAGACTTCCTTCCCGTGGGTTATGTGTCCCGGGAAGCTCATTGTTCCTCTCAGGCACCCCCTGTCTTCCAGCCAGCGCAGCGGGCTCATAGGGAATCCACTTCCTGGGGACAGCTTCCATGTAGTGAAAATGTTTTCAGTGTTAAAGTGTCAAACACAATTTATAGGAAATCAAAGACTATTTAAGTAAACATTTTGTAAATAACCTGAAATTTCTCAGTTAAACATTTGCAATTATAGGGACCATGTGATAGATAAAGAGGAATTGAGTACAGTACAAACCTTGGGTTTCCCATTGCTCAGATCAGAACTTTGACGGTGAAAATGTCCCAAGGGACATGGAACTGAGATAGGGTCTTAGAAAAAAATCCCAGTTGACATGAGGAAGTACATATTTTGTATATATTTCCTGTGCGGGGAGAAAAGGCACGGGAAGAGAGATAATATGACTGAGGGTGATGATGGCTATTTTATCCTCCCTTTGCAGGAGACTGACTGTAGTAAGACTGGGGGCTGTGCAGGGAGGGTCAGAGACTTAGCATCACCACCTTTATGGGCCCTGCATAGCTTTGGCCTCCATGTGCCCCCTGGTGGTGACAAGCAGTCCTTCAGCTCTACGGGGAGTGGATCCTGGGGGAGAGGAGCCTTTGACTTCCCAGTGAAGGAGACCCGAGTCTGGAGCATCTCCTTTCAGTCCTCAGTAGTTGAAGTGAAGTCAGTGGCCTCTAGAGTTCACTGGGAGAGTGGGGGTGGTCAGTGTCCAGCTTGAAGCCAGTGCAAAATCCCCCAGCAGCCGAGGAAGAAAATCGGGGCTGCTGCTCCTCTCTGTCTTTGGGCTGGGATTTTGAAGTGCCCACTGCGCAAAATCCTGCAGTCTGGTCCATGTTGTCCTCAGGCTCCCTCTCCACTTGTGAAGGAAACACTCACTGAAGAGACACCTCCTAGTGGGGTGTTTGTTCATGTCCCACAAGCATCAATCACCCCATGCCTACTCCTGACTATGCATTTCCCAGCCAATCAGGTCAAGCAGAGTCAGTCTGGGCTTCGACATACAAGTCTGTGGTTGTAGATCCTCCCATAGGTTCACTTTTGGGAAAAAGGCCATTCACATGTGACATAAGTCACCAGTAACCAGTTCAGTTCTAATAATGATTTTATCTTCAGAGGAAAGAGACTCATCCTCATTATTTCAACATTAGCAAAAGGAGAGTTGTTTCAAATAACAACAAAACTTTCTCCTGCAAGATACCTAGACTCCCTTGGGATCTATGCTTATGAAGACAACTATTAGAAACTTCTCCCAGGAAAGGGGGAGAGGCCTGTGTGAGCAGCACTTCCTTCCTATGGCAGGAACTGGGAGTGGAAAGTGCTTTTTTTTTTTTTAATCTTCTTATTTTAGACTAAATTCTGTCTCTTTTGTGTTCATAGTCACCCTGTACATCATACCCATACTCCTACAGAAGAGGACATGTCCATTGAAGAAAGACATGGGGTGCTCCTTCAGGAGCCAGGAAGGGGGTGATGAACTTCTCTCTCTTACTCTATGCTGACAACTTCTTTCAAGCCTTCTTACATCAAGAGGAATGGGAGAGTTTGTGTATCACTGAAATGAGCATGGGAAGTGAAAGAACTAAACTCGAACTCCAAAGCTATAGAATGCGATATATCAAAACAAGGAAACCTAGGTTTATACTGACCAAACTTAAAGATGGTCCCTCCAACATTTAAACAGCAACTGGGAGGAATGTCAAGGAGTCTGGGAGGGGTCATGAAATCTTCTCCTGGACATTAAGGGATCTGGGAAGAAGTACTATTTCCCAACCAAGCTCCCCAAGAGGCCTCTGCCCCAGTGCTCCCCAAGAGCCTGGCTTTGTCACTGTAGCTGAGGAAGAGGTTGCACTGCCAGACTGACACTCACTCTGTGAGGTGATAGATGGTCTTCCCCCTTGGCCTTAACTGCTGGACTGGCTGACTAGGACTCGGGCTCTCGTTGCCGGGACAGCATGTAGCTAAAAGGCAGAGAGACACCTGTGAGCCATCAGGAGCCACATGTGGCTGTCCCTCCCAGTGTCTGCCCCTTTCTGGATTGGGGAGACCCATGAGTGTGCAAGGAAACAAGGGGAGGAACCATGGATACAACTCCTTGTCCTGACTACAGCAGAGTCCTTCCATGGCCTTGCCCAACCCAGGGCTGGTCTCACCTGTCACTCTTGCTGAGCCGCTCCAGGTGCCGGAACCAGGCAACAAACTGCTCCTCAGGCTCGATGTGGTGATATCCCCCATTTCTTCTTCTTCTATATGACTTTTTGCATATAGCAAAGTTACCGACTTCTGTGTGTTGATTTTGTATCTGGCTACCTTACTGAACTGGTTTACTATTTCAAGCAATTTTTCTGTGAGTTTTTTTGGGCTATCTATCTAGAGAATCATGTCCTCAGCATATAATGATAGCTTCCGCTCCTCTTTCCCTGTTTGTATACCTTTTATGTCTTTCTCTTGCCTTACTGCCCTAGCTAGAACTTTGAGGACAATGTTAAAGAGTAGTGGGGATAGTGGGCATCCTTTCCTGATTCCAGATCTTCTTCTTCTTCTTCTTTTTTTCTTTGTTATTATTATTATAAAGTTTATTCTGGTTGACAATTTAGGCATAGACATGTACATGAAAATTCCATAAAAGGGATGAGTATGTGGGGGGGTTAGGCGGGGTGGAGATGGGAGGGAGTGGTCAGGGAGGGAAGGTGGTGGGTGGTCCCCAGGGAATACAAAGTTGTGAAACACATATATAAAAGAATAAATAAATAAAGGAAAAAAAGGAATCAGTATTATTTCTATGCTGGGGAGAAGCAGCTCTCCTGCCTGCCTGGCACCATGCAGATGGTTTGCTTTTCCTTTCTCCATTCCCTAATAACCCTGTCCTTTCTTTTAATTTAATTTAAAAATTTTAAATTTGCATATATATGTATATTTATATAACATTATTCCATTATTGTGTACCCCGGGGCTTTCCCACGTCACTAACATTTGTTAACCATCCTGATTTTTTGTGCTCTTCACCTCCCCCACCACCTTCCCCCTCCTCCTCTCTCGCTCCATGGTTCAGTCCTATTGGTTGTTTTCATTCTTTCTTACTTGTCTGTTTTTCCCTATATCCATCATATAAGTGAGACCATCATGTACTTCTCTCTTTTTTTTTTTGACTTATTTCTGCTAATATGAGTCTTTTTAATTCCATCCAGGTTGCTGCCAATGACATGTGTTTGTTCTCCTTGATTGATGCGTAGTATTCCATCGTGTATATGTACCACATTTTTTTTTGCCAATCATCAGTTTGGGGGCATTTGGTTTGTTTCCAAATATTGGCAATTGTAAACAGAGCTGCAATGAACATGTGCGTACATGTGTCCTTTTGAATTAACGTTTTCATGTCCACTGGGCAGATTCCCAGTAGTGGGATTGCTGGGTCAAATGGTAAGTCCACTTTCAATTGTTTGAGGGTCCTCCACACAGTCTTCCATAGTGTCTGAACCAGTTTGCACTCCCACCAGCTTTGTAAGAGAGTTCCTTTTTCTCCACATCTGCGCCAACATTTGTTGTTGTCTGTTTTATTTATACGGAACATTCTTACTGGTGTAAGATGATGATATCTCAGTGTGGTTTTAATTTGCATTTCCCTGATTATGATTATTAGTGATGTGGAACATTTTTTCATATGCCTATTAGCCATTAGTATCTCCTCTTTGGTGAAGTGTCTTTTTAGTTCTTCTCCCCATTTTTTAGTGGGTTTTTTGCTTTGTTTTTGTTGAGCTGTAGGAGCTCTTTATAGATCTTTGTTATCAGACCCTTGTCACTTGTCTGGAAGGCAAAAATTTTCTCCCAGTTAGTTGGGTTTCTTTTTGTTTTGTCTATTGTCTTTTTTGCTAAACAGAAACTTTTTAGTTTTATATAGTCCCAACTGTTTATGTTTTCCTTCATTTTTTTGCCAGCCATAGTTGTTTCCCCAAAAGGATTTCTGAGGTGAAATTCATGAAGGGTTTGGCCCAGGTTTTCTTCTATGTATTTTATGGTTGCAGGTCTCACTTCCAGGTCCTTTATCCATTTTGAGTTAATTTTGTATAGGGTGTGAGTGTGTTGTCCTGGTCCATTTTTTTACTTGTTTGATCCAGTTTTCCCAGCACCATTTACTGAAGTGGTTATCCTTGTTCCAGGGTATGTTTCTTGCCCTTTTGTCAAAGACTAGTTGACCGTATACGTGTGGTTTTATTTCTGGGTATTTGATTCTGATCCATTGGTCTGTTTGTCTGTTTCTGTATCCTGGTTTTAATCTTTGTGTATTTATTCATGTTTGCCTTGTGACCTAGTATGTGGTCAATTTTAGATAATGATCCATGTGCATGTAGAAGGTGTATTCTTTTCCTTGTGGGTGTAGCATCCTGTAGATATCTATTGGGTTCATTTTGTCTAGGTCTTTTTATAAGGCTTTTGTGTTCTTGTGTAGCTTTTTTTTCAATCTGTCTTTGTTGAGAGTGGGGTGTTGAAGTCTCCTACTACCTAAGTGTTTTCATCTGTATATGTTTTCAGTTCTCTTAGTAGCTGTCTTATGAATATCTTGGTGCACCCTAATTTGGTGAGTATATGTTGATAATTGTTATGTCTTTTTGGTTGGTTGACCCTTGAACCATTGACCTTCTTTATCCTTTGTTATTTTTTAGTTTGAAATCTGCCTTGTCTACTATAAGAATGGTTAACCCTGACTTTTTGGGGGGTCATTTGCTTGTTCTCAATCCTTTTACCTTCAATCTATGCTTGCCTTTTAGGATCAGATGTATTTCTTGGAGGCAGCAGAATGTTGGGTTCTGTCTTTTAATCCAGTCTGCAACTCTGTGTCTTTTGATTGATGTGTTTAACCCATTGACATTTAGAGTAATTATTAATGTTTGAGGTTCTAACAATGGGTTCCTGGTGGTCATTTGGGGTTCTATTTTAGTTTCTTTTCTTTTTATTATTCATTCTTTTTATTCTCCTGCAGGTTTCGATCTTAGAGCTTCTTGCAGAAGTTCTTGCAAAGGGTGTTTGGTGGTAGCAAATTTCTGGAGGCTTTGTCTGGGAAGGTTCTAATTTTTCCTTCATAAAGGAAGGCCAATTTTGCTGGGTAGAGTATTCTTGGTGGCACTTTTTGTCTTGGAGTGTTTTGAAGATGTGGCCTCATTTTCTCCTTGCTTGGAGTTTCTGTTCTGAGAAATCTGAGGTCAGTCTGAATGGTTTTCCTTTGTAGGTTATCTGTTTCCTCTCTCGTTATTCTTATAATTTTTCCTTTATCTTTGGCTCTTGAAAGTTTTACTGTGATGCGTCTTGCCGTTTCTTCTTTCATTAAAATAGTTTGGTGTCCTTTTCCCTTCCTGTATGTCTATTTTCATTGCTCTCTTCAGGTTTGGGAAATTTTCCTTCATTATTTCATTGAGAAACCTTTCAGACCCTATGTCTTTCTTCACCTCTGGGATTCCAATTACTCTTATGTTTGTTTTCTTTAGGGTATCTGACAGATTTCTGATTTTTTCTCCTCTCTTCTTACTTTGCTTTTTCTCTCTTTTTCTCTTTCTTCTCTCTAGTTCTGTATCCTTTAGCATGCTGATTCTTTCTTCTATTACTTCTAATCTTCTTTTCTGGCTCTTTCCTGCATTTTTGAGCTCCTGTATTGCTCCTCTTATTAACTGTATCACCTGCAGCTTCTTACTTACAGTTTCAATTTCATTTTTCTGTTCATCAATGATACTGCTCATTTTGTTGCATTCTTTTCTAATTTTTTCTGCTATTTCTTTTAGTTCATTGAAAGCTTTAACCTCTTGCTTTCCCTTTTTTCCCCCTCTTCTTTGGCCTCTTTGAGTGCTCTTAGCATGTTGATTCTGAATTCTTTGTCTGATATATGAAGCATTTCTTCCATGTCATCTATGTTGATTTCTACAGATTGTTAATCCCTTGGTGGTGAGTTATTTTCTTAGGGCTTGCTTGAGTATTTGTATTCTTCCTCCTTCCTGATTTTTCCTTTCAGACTTGCTTTGCCTATTGAGTGACTACTGCTCTAGTATTAGATGGTACGTTAAAGCCTATCATCTAGTTGGTGTTAACTCTGCCTTTGTGCTTTTGCTGCTGTGGTGATTACATATTGTTCCCATTGGCTATTTTGGAGGACAAGTTCCTTTTCAGAGAGTGGATGTGGTGACTAGATGTGGTTTCTATTGTATTGTCTGTCTTCTTTTTTCATTGTTCTCCTTTTTCAGCTTGATGGGTCTTTAATACATTTCAGTGCCTCCAAGCATCTAGGCTTGTCGTACAACCCTTTTTGACTGTGGTGTCTTGATACTCCTGGGTAGTAAGTATCCTTATTTTTCAAGTTTCCACTACACCGGTGCTTTTGGGCTTTGTGGGATGAACTGGTTGCCTCCAATTTGACTTTTCCTGGGCCAGTAAAACAGCCCTTAATGGCAGAGGCCCATTCAGTTGCAAAGTTACGACCCCCACCCTAGCTCCCAGGTGTGTTACCTTGGCAACAGGAAGTAGTTGTGTGCTGACTGGAACCCTCACCTGAACCCCCCCACCCCCTGGCTGCTGGGGTGGGAGCTCATCTTTGCTGAGTTGGGTTTCCCTGTGCAGTAAAACTCAGCCCGTGCCTCAGCCTGAGCCCCTCTGGGCTTTGGGGTGAGAGTTGGTCACCTCCAAGTAGACTTTACCTGGGCCAGTAAAGCTCAGTCCACGCCTAGTCTCAATGGCAGAGGCCTATTCAGTTCCCAAATAACTTTAATAGACAAACCTATGATTTCCCATGACAAACATAACATAATAGTACATCTTTCCCCTCTGTACAATAAGCATTTCCCCTATATTTAAAAAATGTCTGGAAGCTGGTCTAGAGGGTTGCCTCTCTATTGGCCATCATGGGACCCCAGGAACAGGTTCCTAATGTAGTTCTTCACATCATGTACCATCGATGGCAGCATATCCCCATCCCAAGGAAGAGTTCTCCCTGGAGTTGTTGGTCCTTGGTTTTTGTCAGGAGCCTGGTATTCAAGCATAAGAGAGGTATTAGATATGGGGATGCTCCTGCAGGACCATGGCCACTCTGCTCCCCTCACCCACAATGTACTCTGTTGTCCCAGCACTGTGCTCAGTCATCCCACAGGACCCCATTTCCCTCACAATCTGAGTGATTGTTGATATCACCTATTTCATAAAGGAACAAATGCATTCACAGAAAGATTACAGGAATCATCCCAAGCAGTTATCAGTGCAGCAAGGATCCCAGAGCTCACCCTCTGCCCACCAAGACTTCATTTAGCCCTGAGCTTACTGACCCATGTAGCTTCACTTGAACACTCACTCACCCTGACCCTGGTCTGTTGTGGCCTGGAGGCTACTCTTCAGAGCTTGATCCCAGTGTCTGCCCAGCCGGAGGAGTTGCGTTCCCAGAGCCATGCCCCATGCTCTGGGTCTGTGATGGACACAGACTCCTGTCACAGTGCACCCCTGTCCTTAGCTACCCATATCAGTTCTCACCTCTCCTTCTGCATGGCTTGGAGCCAAGACCTAAACTGCTCATCTAACTCAGGTCATAGTAATCTGTCACCTCCTGCAGCAACAGAATCTGCCTCATGATGCTATATTCCTGGGGCCAGAGGGAAGCAGAGGTTTCAGACAGAGCCTGGGTGTCTGCAACTCATGTCTATGGGTGGTGTGTGGGCTTCTTGGGGGGGGGGTTTGAAAGGGCCCTGGGACCATTCTGAGGACTTTTTCCATATGGTAGACATACTGCATTTCAATTCCATCCAAGGCTTTTTTGAAAATTGTGATGGGCATAAATAGGCTCTCCATGGATGTGCCCTTGATGCCAGTTCCCTACCTGCAACCACCAAGTGAATGAATATCCACTTCTCTGGTTCAAACCCTCCCAGCAGATGGAAGACATGGCTTGTGAGGGCAAGGAGTGGTCTTTTTTGAGGGAGGGAACCCGTGATTTCCATCCCCCACCCTACCTCAGATACTCACCTCACTTCTTTTCTAGAGGTTGATCTCATTGCCCTGGAAGGTGAACAGTATGTATCAGCCCTTTCTAGCCCCCTATTGCCACCCCTCTCTAGCCCTCTATTTCCACCCCTCCTGCTGACTGAGTAACACAAGCTTCCTAGACCCAGTGAACCCACACAGAAACAGCACTATACTGGCGTTGACCCTGAGCTTCAGAAAGATGTAAGGGTGCTAGACTCAGGCACTTCGCAGCCTCTCTGTGGCTACATGTGTTGCTATGGATTCATAGGAAAGGAGTCCCATGGACACTCATGTGATCCCCTGGCTTGATGGGTCCAGTCTACACTCTCTCCTCCATGGGCCCAGGTAAGAGTCTCTCTCAGACAGCATCCCATGCAACCCTCAGTCAGGGAGCTCTGCTGCTCCTCCAGCCTGGGCCCCAGACACCATCAGAAAGGGACACCTCCACAGACCCACCTCTGAAAGGTGGTGGCTCCCCAGCTCATAGGGGCTGTTATCAGACTCTCATGATAGGAGTTCTGCCCATGACAGCAGCTCATCTCAGAACGCAGCTCCCTCCTTTGGTGACACACTTCCTTGACTCCCCATCTCACCCACGTGGTAATCCTCCATCACATGTTCAGCTCCTCCAGGTCTTTAAGGAATGTCCTGAGCAAGGAGATGATACCCTGTGTGTGGAGAGGGGACAGATGAACGGATGATCGCAGATGTCTTCCCTAGACAAGTCTTCAGGCTCAGCTTCCTGGCCACCATGGGGTCCCACATGTAGTAGCACAGGACCCTGAGCAGCTTTCCCTCCCTCAGTCCCTCTCCTCACATTCTTGAACATTAGTCTTTTCTCAGGACCCCTGGGGCCCTTTGTGCCAATCCCAGGGCCTGCGGTTCTAGAACACTATTCACTTCAAACCTGCCCTTCTAGACCCTGGCCCTGGCAACATCCAATGGAGGAATTCTTCACTGTGACAAAAGGGGCAGGGCAGAGTGGAACCCCCCCACCCCATTGCCCAGTCTTGATGTGCAGACCCTCTGCCTGGACAGGGCAGCCCCTGTCCTCTAAGCCATAGGCTCCTCCCAGCTCCTCTCCCAAAGACACATCCACCCCCAGCTTCAGGCTTTTCTCAGCTCTCTCCTCCCTGGTTGGGAAATTGGAAGTCCCTTTCTGAAAGAGTCGAGGGAAACATTGCAAATATTTCCCCTTCCCTGCATTGTTCCCAAAGCCATCCTAGGGTCTTGGATAACTGTGACCAACAGTGGTTGCCCCTGATTCTTCATCTGCAGCAGGTTTCTCTCCTGTAACTTCTAGGGATGACACACTACCTCAGAATGTGCCCATGGACACAGTGTCATACTGTCACCACAGTGATTCTCACTAGAATTCCTGTGGAGCATGGCAGCAAATTCTACAAAGTTTTCTCTGTGCTCCGCAAAACCAGTGTGGGATTCTCTGTTCTCCGCAAAACCAGTGTGGGAAAACCATAGGTTTTCATGTCCTCATTGCACTGAGGAGGAGACAGAGCCCCTTGCAAGCACTCTCCCTTGATCAGGGTCAAGTGATGGCACCTCCTTGCCTTTCCATAAACATCACTGCCAGCAGCCTGTCCCCAGCTTGCTCTGTGCCTCTGCTGAGTTCCACTAGACCTGGCCACAGGGACAGGGCTCCCAGAGTTGCTGGTGCAGCTATGCCAGCTGTCCCTGGTCCCCTTGGTGTCTCAACAACTGTGACTCCAACTGACAACGTTACCTCCTCTTGCAACTCTCAGTACCTCCACCACATGGAAGTTTCTCTTGCCCACTTACCAGTTACAGGCTGCTGCAGTGTCCTTCTGATTGAGAGGACAGTGATGGGCACCAGGTATTGTTTTTGTGAGGTTATAATGTCTGTCAGGAGGAGCCACTAAGAATCCATCAGCTTCCCAATCCCATCTCCTAAGTCACCTGGGGTTGATGCTGCTGCACCTTCGGCTCCCAGGTGAGGTTCCCGAGGTAGCTGACTAGCACTGCTGCTCCAGGGGAATGGAGGGGAGTCCTAGAAAGCAGATATCCTCTCCCCATCCAGCCTTGTGTCTTCTGGGCTCTTAGAAAGACTCACAGTGCAGAAATCCCAGTACATAGCAGAGAGCCCTTCCAATCAGTGTGTGGGGGATCATGGGAACATCAAGCTCCTGGCCTCCAGGCACAGGGGACCACTGAGAGATAAAAGGAGTGAGTCACAGCAACTGCACCCTAGCTTGGAAGGCCATGTGGTAGCAAGATGACCCTGCCCTGTAGTCAAGGAGCTCCTCATCCTGCAGTTCAGCATGCCCTCCTGAGTCAGCCTCATCCTACCACACTGGGCCATGAGCAAGGTCCAGTACCCATTAGTTGCTCCCTGCCTGTCTGTACATCCCCAAAACATCATCTTTCAAATGCAAGGAAGCCTGGCCTGTTTCCAAGGAATGAAAGCCAGCAAATAATTCCCTAGCCCAGTCTGGTCCTTCCCGCCTCATCCCTCCACTCCCTCCAGAATGCTGGCTCCCCTCTGCCTTGATGACATATCTTCTGTTCATTCCCTGTCGTCATTGCACAGAATCCAAAACTGCTGAGCCTAGTGGCTGGGTGAGTGGAAAAGAAGGAAAAAGCTATTTAACATACTGACTGTCCCAGGGTGAGCCCCTTCTTTAGGGAAGCCGCAGATTCAGGTTACTGAAGGAGCAGGCGCACTGGCTCCCTATGTCACTGAGCTCTCCATGGGACCACAGAGGCTGTTGTCTCGTTGGCCGTCTGGGAGCTCTTCCCACTCTCAGGGATTAGGTCTGCTCTGCGCTAAGTCTGGAGCACAGCTGGGCACAGGACGCAGTTGCTCTAGAATCAACACTCCCACATCTCCAATCTGGCTCACCCCATTACAGACATAAGTGGAAGTTGGTTTCTGAACCAGAACTGGTAGTTGAGGAGACAGGCAGCTTAGAGGTGGTGGCTTTGAGCCCAATCCTTGTCCCCAGGGTTTGCTGCCTCCCTGGAGGTCTCAGCTGACTGAGGGGACAGAACGCTGGAAGGGCGGCATCCACCTGCAGCCTCCTATGAGGATGATCCTACTGACCTGGGAAATTTCTTCCATGTTTTCTTCATGCGCTGGACCCACAAGCTCTGCAGAGCTGACCTGATGGCATGCAGGGACGAGTAGTTCCTCAAGAATTGGCACTCCTGAGGGCAGAAAGCACAAGAGCTCTGAGTTGGGGGTAAGAGGCCTGCTTGCTCTGACATATATCCTCTCAACCTGCATCTCCCTGATGGATGGGCCAGATGCCCAGGCAACCCATGAGGGCTCATGTGGCATGGAGGAGCCAGCACTGGGAGAAGGTGCTAAGATCTACCCAAGAAGGAGTCAGGAGGAACACATAGTACTGCCACTTGGCATATGAGCCAAGTTCAGAAGCCCTGGCAGGAAGAGTGTAGGGGTCACAGAGAGTCTGGAGCCAAAACCTTCCACCCTGAGTGGGCACAGAGGAGGAGAGGGAGATGCCAGCCTCCAGAGAGGGCTCTGCTGGGCCAGCCAGCACATACCAGTGCCATAGTCCACAACTCTGGCCCTGTCCTGGGCTGTCGTGGGTCATTTCCGGAAGCAGAGGCTGATGACACAGGTGGCCACTAGGTTGAAGTGGGTGAGGATGGCACAGGCGGTGGATGCCTGGTTTTGCTTGTCTTCTTGGCTCCCCTCAGACCACTGGGATGAGGCCAGGCACTGGTGGGGAACCACCTTCTTGAACACCTCCTGGAGAGCTAAGAGAGCATCATCTTGAAGCCAGAGACCCAATATGAACTCAGTTTCTTTAATTCAGAAAGGAATGTGGGTATTGCTGTCACCTGCATCTGAAAGATAGAGACTAAACTAGCCTGAGGCCAGATAAGGCCATTTCCCCATTTTACTGTAAAGTGATTACCTGGGCAGACTTGGGATTTTGCTAATGCAAGTCCTGAGGTGGAGATTCCCAAGGCCCAGAAGGGAAAGGGATGAGATAATGATTTTTTTAAAAAGCATGGAGAGTAGTAGAGAAAGAGCGAGAGCCTACAAACTGAGATCAGGAGTGGAGGTTTTAGGCCTCAGGATCAGGACCCAGGAGCTGAGTCCTCTAAAGCGTCCTCACCTCCCCAGCACTTGGTTCCTGAGGATCAAGAGCTGTGTGAAGGCAGAAGAGAGGTGACCCTGGTAAAGTGCAGAGCCATGGTAACATTCAGACAGGCCTGCCTCTGGGAGACCTGCCTGAGCCCCTTTTGTGTTGGTTGGATTCATCTGGTACCAACTGGAGCGACAGGATCAGATGTCAAGAACACTGGCATTTTCAACCAGAAATGCCCTAAATCTAAGGTAAACCCCACAAAGTTCCTTGAGGAGCGGAAGTGGGACTCTCTTCCGTTTAAAACACTTGTAAGAGTGCAGACTCTTTCAGTTTGTATTTCCCGTATCTAAAACCAAACCTTTTGTCTATCCTGGTCACTAAAGTTTAATATCTAAGCAGCTGCTGCACACAGGCAAAAAAACCCATAAAAAAATTTAAACAGCAGTGTCCATATACCCCCCAATAACAGATGTTTTTTATTAGTGTAGACTACTTTATTTTTAGCAAAGCAATTTCTTAGTTACTACAAAAGAAACATGTAAGTAAAACTTAGATTACTTTAATATTGTCTAAAACCTTTCTCAACATTGTCCAAAGTCCTTTCCTCGATTGACTAAAAATCCTCAGTCTCTCAGTCCTGATCCTTTTACTAATGTCTAGTTTGTCAGAGTTCATCTCCAGATGCTGGAAGACATCTTCCTTTGCGTGGTTTTTTTTTTTTTTTTTTATATGCCATCTTCTTTTTTTTGTCCTCCTCCAGGTAGTAGAAGAAACTTTATGGTACTGGACCCAGCAAAGTTTACTTTATTTTTAGGCCTGACTTTCATATGGCTTCTTGCAGACACAAGTTAAACTCAGCAAAACAAACTCCAACCGGAGTTTAAATCTCTAATTTTTTTTTTTTTTTTTTTGAGACTGGGTCTTGCTAATTTTGCCCGTGAAACCGCAGGCTGACATTGCCCAGGGTACCAGAGACTCAAGCAATCTCCAGTCTCAGCTTCCCAGGTAGCTGGGACAACAGACACACGCCACCACCCCCAGCTATGTCTTTGGAACTAGGTCTTGCTACGGGCCCCAGGTGGTACTCGAACCACGATCCCTAGCCCCGGCTGCTTCATAGACTGAAGCTTACAGGCACAAGCCACCGTGCCAGCTCTACACTCTTTCACTGCCTTTAGCACACATGTGGCTAGCCCGGGCCAGCCAGCGGCTGCAGGCCCAGGCCTTGGCTACATGGCCAAACTTACGTGGTTCACATCTGCATCCGACAAAATGGCCAAAACCAAACCTGAATCTCAATCTGAATTTCCATGGTCCTGTTTCCTCCTTGTTTTAAACCTTTTAATATATCCTTTCTGTTTTCCCGACTTCCAGGAACTGCATCTGAATTATTACATTACAAAGAAAAAAACCTGTTTTATTTTTTCCTCCCCCTTGTATCTTTTTGAAAGGAAATTTTAATTTTTAATTAAGACCATTCTTCCATTGTAGCATAACTTCCTTGAAATCTGCAACCTTAAACAATGACACCCAGGCGGGGAAACCCATCCTATCAATCTGGTGGTGCCCCACTCAGTTCCGCATCCACACTTACCCACAGTTGTAGGTGGCATCACTGGACAGATTTGAGTGCAGAGTGGGAGGCTGTCCCACTCTGGAGGGATTCTGGATTTTGATGTCTGTCCACTGAGGCCACCAATGCCCCTTGACCCAGACCCAGCACCCAGGAAGTACAGTGATGACACAAGATGATTTGTATACTTCCTGCGCAGCTAACTGTAGATATCACAAGGGCTTCTTCCTGACCTCCTGATGACCCCCTTGGAATCCAGATGCACTTTCTTGTCACACAGCTGAACTGAGGTGGGGGATATCTTTTTCTCTCCTCTTGTTAAGTACTTATCACCAAAGGGAGCCAGGACCAATTGAGGCTGCTGAGGCTCCAGGGAGGATGGGCTAGAGTCCAGGATCCTGGCTGCACACAATGAACTGCCCTCCTCCACCATGCAGTCTTGCTTCTATTATAAATGGTATCATTCTTTTGATTTCTCAAAGGACGGCGAGGAAATATGAAAGGACAGTAACAAAAGTCAGGCCAAGTAGAGTTAAGAAGAGTTTATTGCTGCAAGTTAAGTCATGCACACGTGCAGTTGGTGTCTGTTTTTATAAGGGTAGGGACATGGGGTGGGGGGTTGCTAGTGTGATGGGCAAGGTTAGCAGGCAGGTAAGATCATTCCTGGGCTAGGTGGGCGAGGTTGACAGCAGTTCCAGTGGTAGCCTGAAGAGTAAGATTTGGGTTAGGTGGTGTCTATAGAGAATTTATCCAGCCTTCCTAATTCACTCATGAGTGGAGCCTCCCAGTGCTCTTAATATGACCTTACATTCCAGCCTTTTCGGTTTTAGGAAAACAGGGCAAAGTCGGTGTGTTCTGACTGCTTCTTGCTGATTTTGGGACTTGGGGGGGAGCAGGAGGTGACTGGAATGAAAGGAGAGCTGAGACGGGAGCTGGGATGTCACTGGTCTTGAGTTGGGAGCTGGGAGTACTAGTATAGAGGTATTTGATTGAAGGAGATTTGGGCCATTTTTTGAGCTTGGGAGCATAGAAAGCTTAAAAGGCAGGGAGCCAAAAGAAAAAAATAGCACTATTAAAGCAACAGGTCCTATTAATGGCAGGAGCCAGGTGGCTTGTGGACTCTGCAGCCAGGTGAATGGAGACCAGATGAATGGAGACTTATACCCACTTCTTTGAGATGTTAAACAAAAGTGGAATTTTCGGAGCTTAGTCTGAGTGCCTGGGGACAGTGAGTTTAGAAATCCAAACCACAATAGGACCCACAGCTTTACATGCATACTGTTTGTCTTCTGGAGCACCTTGAACTTGTGGTAGATGGTGCTAGGAGGGTTTTCCCAGAAGCTTCTCACCACACTGTGGGTATGGTGAGAATGATGGTATGTGGGCTGGTCCACTTAGGCTTGCTGTGTGATTTTTGAGACAAAGACAGGATCATTGAGCTGAATGGATCTGCTCAGAGTGAGTTTGAGTGATTCCTGGATGAGAAGGGCAGCTGCCCTGAGGGCACGAGAGCTGTGTTGCCAGCCTCTGAGAGTGATATCCATCCATCTGGAGAGATAAGCTATAGGATGCAGGACTGATCCAGAGGTTGGGGAAGGATACCTGCTATAAGCAGGAGAAAAGCTTTTTTTTCTGGATTAGGAAGGGCATGGGCAGATGCTTTGAGAAGGGTATTTTCTGAGTAGGACCTTCCCAGGGGCTTGGAGAGCTCCTTGGGGGCAAGTTTAACAGGGAGGATGGGAGTGCCTTAGGGCAAGGTAAGGAAAGGTGGAGGTGAGTTTTTTTTTCTAAGAGGTTTGGATGATGGGTTTAAGGCCCTGGCTGTGAGTGATGGTGATGTGAAACCGGGGCGAAGGGAGAAAGAAGAGGGATTTTTTAAGGCAAATGAGATCTGGGGTGTGATGAGTGGCAACTATTGGGGTAGAGACATTCCATATTTGTGGGTTAACTAGGTCTGGAGTTAGAGGAGTATCTTGGTTTATGGGTTCACAGTTGGGTAGCAAGGGGATGATGAGGGTTTTTGCTGCAATGAACCAGTGATTTGTTATTTAGCTGACATTGCCAGTGGTCCTGGGCTGGGAGGGGAGGCCATCAACACCTGTAACAGAGACCAGTGTAGGATAAGTTTGATAGAGGAAGAAGGAAGGACAGAGAAGGCAGATCCCTGTTAACCAGAAAAGCGGTACCTGCTACCTTGAGTGTCACCCTAGGTGCCAGAATTTATCCAGCTTTCTTCATCCTCTTCCTGGTGGAGGCTCCCAGTGTCCTTAATCTGACCTTACAATTGCATCTTCTTGAAATTGATTATTTGTGTATAGGAAGGCTGCTGATTTTTGTGTATTAATTTTGTAGCCTGCTAGGTTAATTTTGGGGGACAGAAAAAAGAAGGTTACCCACTGAACAAATCCTCACAAATATGAGGGACTATAAATTCCTGCCCACTGGAGAAAAGCATAGATATTAGGAAGCCCTGAAAACTATATCAGTCTACATAATAAAGGCATCCTACAAAGTGTCTGGTGATCAGCATCTATCCTAGATAAGCAGACTCTACAGAAAATTAGCCCCCAGCAAAACTGACATCAAGCAAAAGACTTTTGTCATTGCTGAACTGTGTTACATGAATTGTATAAAAGCTGTATGAAAATTAAACTTGGGAGCAGTGGATCAAGAGAAAAGTCCCTGTGCTCTCCTGCCCAAGAGATCCTCTTGATCATCTTGATTGCAATCCTTACCCCTTCCCTCAGGCGCTGTTCCCCTAGCCACGGAAGTTAATGAATTGGTTTATTGTTTCTTTCAGGTTTTCTGTGGATTATTTGACGTTCTCTGTCTAAAGTATCATATTAACTGTATATAATGTTATATAATGATAGTTTCACAATTTTCCCTATTTAGGTTCTTTTCATTTCATGTATTTCTCTTGCTTTATCACTCTAGCTAGAACTTCCAATACTCTATTGAAAAAAGTATACAACTTGGGTGAGGGGGGTAGAGGGGGAGGGGGAGGGGGAAGATGAGTGGGAGCTGGCATCCTTGTCTTGTTCCCAATAGTAATGGGAATGCTTTCAGAAGAACTGAAGGTAGGTTAGTAGGAATTAAGCAATCTGAAGAACAAAGAGAAGCAACAATGTGTAGAGAATAAAGGCTGATAACTTGCTGAAAAGTGTGAATCTACAGAACAAATGTTTACTTCTAGTAAAAAGAAATAGATTAGCTCTTTGACTCATTTTCAAAGCGTGAAATTACAAAAAGCAAGTCCTGAGAGTGCATGGAGAAAAAGTGTTCTTCATGAACAGAGGAACCACAACAAGAGTAATCAATATTCTACTTAGAAACTGTAGTGAGGAGCTGTGTGATGATATATTTAAATAGCTGATAGAGGAAAATTGTGAACCATGTATTCCGAGTCTAGCATGTCTCTTCAAAAATAAAGGCATAGGCCCAGCTCAATAAAAACCGAGTTAATTTCTGAAAGACCTACTAACAAATATAATTGCAGGAAGCATTCTGAATGATATACTTGACTCTAAGATTTGAAAATGTTGTATTTGCAGGGTATGTATGTGTACATACATGTGTGTAGAAAATGTTCCAAATGTTTTCAATGTAATTTTATATTAAAATGATCCATATGCAATGATTTTGTTGTGAGTCACCCCCTAGACACATAGACCAGAGTCTTAAGTCTAATAGAAAGGAATCATTTTTTGCCAGCAGGGCTGTTCCTCTGTTCTACTGGACCTCAGGGAAAAGAGAGCAGGCCCACCTCAAAATGGATAAAAAACTTAGATGTCAGACCTGAAACCATAACATACATAGAGGAAAACTTGGGCAAAACCCTCCATGACGTACATTCAGAATCCCTTTTTTGAAAAATCCGCAGATGGCACAAAACTGAAGGAAAACATAAACAGATGGGACAACATCAAACTAAAAAGCTTCTGTACAGCAAAAGAGACAACAGAAAAAAACAAAAGAAGCACAACCAAATGGGAAAAAAATTTTGGCCTCCACAAGAGTGATAAGGGTTTAATAACACAGATCCATTATTAAACAACGAAATAAAAACAAAACAAGAAGCCCAATCAAAAAGTGGGGGAAAGAACTAAAAAGATACTTCTCCAAAGAATAAATGAAAATGGCCAAGAGGCACATGAAAAATTACTCAATGTCACTGGCAATCAGCAAAATGCAAATCAAAACCACAATGAGATACCATCTTACACCAGTAAGAATGGCCCACATCAAAAAAACAGGCAACAATAAGTGCTGGCATGGGTGTGGAGAGAAAGGAAAACTCTAACACTGCTGGTAGGAATGTAAACTGGTCCAACCACTATGGAAAGTAGTGTGGAGCACACTCAAACTAATGAAAATGGAACTACCCTTTGACCCAGCAATCGCTCTTCTGGGAATCTACCCAAAGGAGACCTCAATGTGGGTACGAAAGGATACCTGTGCTCGGATGTTCAATGCAGCACTGTTTATAATTGCAAGGATATGGAAATAACCCAAATGTCCCAAAACAGATGAATGGATGAAGAAGATGTAGTATATATACACAATGGTATATACACAATGGAGTGTTACTCATCAATTAAAAATGACAAATTTGATGAATTTATTGAAACTTGGATATACCTAGAAGAAATCATACTAGCAGAAATGAGTCAGAAAGAAAAAGACAAATCAAATGGTTTCACAAATATATGGACAACCAAATGAAAATACACAATGGGAGGGTGGGGACCAGCTGGTGTGGTCAGGGAGGGAAGGTAGTGGATGAACCCTGGAGATTAAATGGAGATTAAATTGATGTGAAATATATATATAAATAAATTACTTTAGAAAATCAAACCTCTTTATATATCCTTTCTGTTTTCTCCCCTTCCAGGAATAGCTCCTGAATTATTATATTACAAAGAAAAAAACCTGTTTTACTTCTTCCTTTCCCTTGTATCTTTCTGGAAGGAAATTCTAATTAAGGCCATTCTCACATTTTAGTATATCTTCCTTGAAATCTGCAATCTTAAACAGGTGACAATGACACAGGGGAAGGGGGGTGGCGCCCCCTATCAGTGGGAAAGTCTGTGGAACACTCCGGAGGCCACCCCACAGTGAATTTTGACCATTTACTTTCCAGAACCCTTTTAGATCTGACATTCTCTCCATAATCTTTAGCCTTTACCTAGAACGAATTAAAATTACAGTTAAGTAGAGTATCTGGGACTGATGTTGTCCCATGTTGCTGGAACAAAGGTCAAACAGAAAACAACAAGAATAGTATTCAACACAGGACAGATAGGACAGACACAAGACAAGTGGTCACTCTAAGACAATTCGCCAGGACTTGAGGACTAATTGACAGATTCCCTAATCAAGGAGTCTCAAAGAGACACTACCAGGAGACCCACCAGCATCTCTGCACTCAGAAGTTGCTCTGCATCTGGCCTTCCATTGAGTCCCAGATGTAGAGCTCTGCTACAGACTTAACTCCGAGTTGACAGGTCAAGCCAGATAGCTAAAATTTTAACGTTCTGACCCCAAGGAGAAGATGGTGTCCTTGCCGTGGGAAGGTTGACTCAGCGTGTTCTAGGAGGAATCTCTTGCTGGGGCCTCTAAATGCTGCGAAGTCACCCCTTAGACACATGGACCAGAGTCTTAAGTCTAGTTAAAAAGAATCTTTATTTGTTAAACAGGGCTGTTCCTCTACCCTACAGAAACTCAGGGAAGGGAGAGCAGGCCTGTCCTTTGGAGACCAGTTATATAGTAACATAGTTACAGGCTAGAACACATTCTTTTTCCCAGGGGGCAGTTGAAATTCATGTAGGGTAGGTGAGATTTTCCAGAAGCAGATGCAAAAACAAAGAATATAATTTAGGTAACCTAATTGTCTTACACCACAAAGACAAAGAAGGAGCCAGTAGTTTACACTTCCTTTTCCTAATTTTGCACCACATAGACAAGGACCTTTGGGTTCCTTTTCAAATAAGCATGCTTAAGTCACTGAGACTCTAGTGTCTGTTGAGAAAGGATCTGGCTTTAATTGATCCTGAGAAATTGTTTCATGGTCATGTCCTGCTTTCCCCATGCAGAGGCAAAACCTGTCTCTGGGTCTCATCCTGTCACACTGTCACAATTTCAGAGACAGATTTTAGATACACATGAAAAATATATTTTGAATATTTAAACTGGGTGTGTATGTATTTTCCTTTATAATTGATGAATAATTATATATATTCATATGAGTATCTCTAATCAAATACAATGGGAATTAATTATGGTGAAACTATTTTTAATTTTTCAAAATTCAAAAATTCTACATTTGGGTTGATGAAAGGAAAACCATATTCTGTGGAAAGTGGGAACTGAAAACAGGCAGCATCTTTAGAGTAAAGTTCCCTGAGTGATACGTGATAAGAGAAAATATCACAGAAATCCCAGACTTTCAAAAAGCACTAAACTGATGGAACTCAATAAGAGATCAAGTAGAGGAACCATGAAATAACCAAGGTCCAGGTAGAACTTTTAGTGAAGTGACCGAGTGAAATGACTGAGGGCTTGCTGAAAGGTTAGCACAGGGTGGAGTGATCAAGGGAGGGGTTATGACCTAGGCTCCCCCTCTAAGCATCACCCCCTTGTGACAAGTCAGGGCTCTAGGATGAGGGGTATTTATGACCCACATGTGCTCCTGGTGCTCAGTTGCTCAAGAGCAGCTGTGCGATTCAGATAATGGAGAATTATCTCTTTGCTCTGAAAAGCATTTTGCCGACCTGGCTGATCTCCTGCTCCACTTCCTGGGTGACAGATACCATCCTCACCTCCCTTTGTGGGCTGGGGCTCCTCTTCCTCCTACTTCCTTGCCTCCAGAGTAATCCTTCCTCACCCCTACCTCGGAAACACAGAGACATCAGGAAGGTAAGAGACCCTTGGGCGAGCCTCAATGCAACAGATGTTTCTCTCCTATTATTTCTGTTCCCAAATCAACGGTAGAGAACTGGGGAGGGGAAAGACTAGATTAACTTTTCTCAGGAAAAAAGAGAACTCATAATTCTGCAGAAAAGCCAGTCAAGCAGAGGTTACAGAGGGCAGTAAGCCTTCTGTCTGAAGATCGCATACCAGGAGTCCAGGTCAGTAGCAATTCCTGGGCAAAGTCTGAGATGCTGCCTACGGGTGGGCTTCTGGGAGAGGAGATCTCTGGGAGGCTCCTAATCACTGTTCTCCAACTGCTTTGCTGAGGACAGTGCCTGGGCACAGCTTCTCCTCAGTTGAGGTTGATGGGGGCAGGGGAGAGGTCAGTGCTGAGACCCTGGGAGCCTGGAACAGGGCTCAGGAAGCTGGTCCACCTGAAGTGATGGAGGACAGAACCGGAGCACCTGTAGGGCTGAGGACCCTGAATAGAGTAGGAAGATATTTCCTGAATAGAGAGGAGATATCCTTGGTGGGTCCCCACAGAAGATCCTTTTTAGTCATCTTTTTGGAAAGAACCCTTGGGAAATGAGAAAAGGGAAATGAAGTCCAAAGCTCCATTGTTAAAGGCAGAGAGGCACATGCATGAGTTCTGAATAGTTCAGCTCGTGTAGAGAGAGGAGAGAAGTAGGTCCCAGCCCCTGCTTTTTTCTCATTTCGCAGTCTCAAAAGGATCGCAATGAAAGGGGCAAATACAGAAAGAAACGTGGCGTTTTGAAAGGTGAGTTGTTGTAGTTCACTCTGTGTGACCACATATCTCTTATCCTTGAGTCCAAGCTCCCTAGTGAGGGCTCATCATCAGGAAAGAGAGTCATGGGGTAACTCCTGGAAAGGAGATAGAACCCTGCCACCTCCCAGATTCCTGGCTCAGAAGGAGACCAAGGGATCTGGGCAAGACTGTTATCTGCAGGGCCATATGGAGGGAGTGACCTAACAGGGTCTGGCCTGGGATGGGGGTCCCTCCAGGTTAGCTGAAGACAACTTGTTTTAATCTGTTCAGATTCCATTAGAGATGTTCACTCCACACCTCCCATTACACAATGAGACCTCAGGAAAGAAATTTGTCAATGATAAGGAGTCCCCCTCAAGGGTCTCACCATACTGTTGGCATCAGGTGGCCTTGAAGTCAAGAGTGAAATACCCCCAAAGTCTCCTAAAAAGAAATTGTTTTCAGTCGCCTGAGGTGCCTGTCTTTACCTTACCATATGACCTGATAGCCATATTTCCATTTTAAAAAGATATCCTGCAAGAACTGGAAGAGGTTGGAGACATGATTTCACATCTACAAAGGTAT
Source organism: Uropsilus gracilis (assembly GCA_004024945.1). Taxonomy (NCBI): domain Eukaryota; kingdom Metazoa; phylum Chordata; class Mammalia; order Eulipotyphla; family Talpidae; genus Uropsilus; species Uropsilus gracilis. Next base: position 24,573 of record PVHY01019145.1, read on the forward strand.
AGATCTGTGCTTCTCTCTGGTATTCACCCAGTGCCCGGGTGTGACCCCAGCACAGCCTGTATTCTGGAGTTTATCCAGGAGGGAGAGGGTGGGGACAGAGTATGGTAAAACCCTGGGGAGCCAGAGTAGAGGCATTGTGTTGTCAGCCTGGGGGCAGTGGAGGTTCCTGGGAATGCAGGTGCCCTCCCTTGCTGGCAGCCTGGTCCTGCTGGCCCCTCTGCTCTCGGTGGTAGCTTGTGCCTCCTGTTTTCTGCAGACACCTGAGCATGGACTCTGACAAGGGCAGCTCCCATCAGCCCTTCTGTCAAGAGCCCCAAGGTGAGGTGAGGAAAGAAGCACCTACTGCAGCCCACGGGTCTTCCAGGGAGTGTGTGGGAGAGGCAACTCCTGCCGAGTCCCAGTCAGCTTCCCTGAAATCCTCACCCCTGGTCTCCACCTGCTCACCAGCGGCCATGCTTCCCCCGCTGAGTGTTAGCTCACCGTCACACCTGACTGCCCCTGAGCCACCAGAACCTGCTTTGCCCCTGGACAGCCTTTCCTCCCAATCACCTGCTCTTTCACCTGGTGCCTCTGCCACCCCTAATTCGGAGGCCTGGCCTCCATCTCCGAAGGCCTGCCCTGAGCGCCCTTCTCCAGACTCCACCCTGACTCTTCGTCAGTATAGCTCAATGGCCCTGCCAGTGGAGACCACTCCATTCAACCCTTGGCCAGCTTCTCCTGTCCGAATCCTCTCAGGCCTAGGACAGGCAAACCATCCTTATTCATTCCTGTCTTGGTGGGATACAACTGCCAAAGTGCTGAGCCTCTCAGTCTCACCACATGCTGGAACTCGACGAGAGGCCTTTCCCAGCCCCCCACCAGGAGCCTCCTTCTGGGGAGACACTACACAGCGACAACTAGATCCAGACAGCCCATCTTTCATCAGTCCTGACACCAAGAAACTACTGGAGATGCTAATCAACAAGAGAGTTGAACTGACACTTTTGAAGGAGAGAGAAGAGGTGAAGGTGTCAGACAGTCCCCTAAATACATTGGGGAGTGACTTTAAGTCAGCGGATAATACGCAGAACATCCTTGGTCTCCGATGTTCCTCAGGCAAGAAAGACGAACCACTGCCATTTCTGGGTTCTGAAAATTCCCCATGTCCTGAGACTTTGGAGGGCCAATTTCACGAGAAATGCAGTCAACTCCCTTGGAACCTCCCAGGTCTGCACAGCAAGTCCATGAAAGTTCCTGGGTCCCCACAAGACTATCCATCTCTCTTGTTCAAACCAGTGTCAAATGTGTTAACAGTGCACAGGCAAACCCATGTAACGTCACATCTGTCATTGCTCCAGTCTTTGGCCCAGTCACCTGTGGCCCAACCCCAACAATTACCTCCTACTGGGTCCCAGTTATTGGCCCCACTTCAAGCTCAGGAGCAGATCCAGGAACAACTCTCATCCACTGACCCAACTCCAACATCTTTGCCACCACCCCAGATTAATGACCATGAGATACCTAGCTCTGAGTCCCAGAATAAGGCACAATCTCTCACACCAACTGCAATCCAAAACCTGTGGCACCTGTTGCAGAAACATCTAGAAAGCAGGAATTTACCCACTGTGGATAGAAAATCACACAATGTCTTCAGCAAAGTACCTCCCAATACCCCCCAGGACGTTGGGCACTCCAAGACTCAGAGGTCAAGTCCTGCCTCTCCACAAAATTTGAGCAGCCCTGAGCATCAGGAGCAGCAGGATCTCCATCTTGGGAAGAAAATCTCCCAGCCACAGGTGGACCTGTCTTGCAAGTCTCAGGTGTCTGAGGAACTGAGGCAGAATCCTGGCAAACTCTCAGGGGTCGATCGGCCACAGGGGAGGCAGAGATCCTCATGGTCTTCACTGTCAAAAAACAAAAGAAGCCAGGATACACCAAAAATGGGCTCTCAGTTCCCAACAAGGACTTTACCAGAGAAGACTCTAAACCAAAACCTGGGGGACACTGTGGGGAACATCCTCCATCATCTTTTCAGCAACTCGGCAAGCTTCCCAGTGAAGGATGAAGAGTCAAATCATGTGGAATCAAAAAGAGTATTCGCGAAGCCTTTGACCAGGGACCCGCAACAGCATCCAGTCAACAACTCCAGAGCCCAGTCAGTAGGGCAGGTAGGGCAGAGCTATGACATCCAGATTCCCTTGCGTGGTCATCAAACCAGACTGGCGACCGGTCATACCAGGTACTTTTCCAGACCCCCCAAAACTGACAAGGAAATAGGACATCCAGTCTCCTCCATGGGCCAGGTACGCAACAAGAACATCCCTCTGGAGCTGTCTGTGCTCAGTACACCCACTCGAAAGGTTCTGGAAGCACATATATTAAGGCACTGGGTGAAGCACAGATGGTGCTTACTCCTCAAAGTCCTCAAGTTCCTCAAACTCTTTAAGCTGAAGGAGAGCCAACAGTCACCCCTTCAGCAGAGAGTTCTGTCTATCCCAGCCAACTGCCTTCTGGGGACCGTCTCAGAAGGCCAGTCCATCAAGCCCTGGGCACACCTTTCCCCTGATCCCTTAGGGGGGAATATAGTAACAGAAAAGTTGGTATCCATCATCTCCCAGATGAATCCCCTCTTAATGCCCCCACCTGTAAAGGAAAAAACTCAGAAGTCCCCAGCAGAGACCCCATCTGGTCATGGCCACAGGTCCCTAGACACCCTGAATTCTGGATTGGAGAAGAGGTTGCCTCCTCAGACCTTCACATGCCCCTTGGTGTGCAGGCACTGGCACACCAGTGGGACTGTCCAATCGGATGAGGATGGCAGCCTAGAACCAAGCCCAAGTGAAGTGATGGCTACAGATGAGCACAGGCAGAAGAATGGGGATCACACATCCCATGACCCCTACCAGAATATGGCAATACTAGACCTCAAGTTAGGTTCTCAATCTGCAAAGGTCAAGGGGAAGGAGGAGGATGTGAACATCAAAGAGCTCCCTGGCAGGGAAGAAAATATAAATTCCATTTACGTGGAAAGTAACCTGGGAAGTAAGATCCAGACCAACAACAGGGACATTAAAAGTTCAAGACCCTCAGTATCCAGGGAGAGCCACCTGTCACCTAAAGAGTCTGTCACAGCAGGTGCACAGGAATCAAATTTGGAGGCATGGCATCAAAATGTGACAGAGTCCCAGAACCTGTCTCCAGCCTGTGTCCCTGCTGTAAATGTTCAAGACTGTGTCACAGACATGCCTCTTCAAAGCTATCAGGCCCATGAGCTTCAAGGAGCGGAGACTTGGTCTTCTCAGGCATCTTCCAGTGTGTCTAGTGGAGATCAAATAACTTCTCAGG
>PVHY01019146.1:0-27888 GCA_004024945.1 Uropsilus gracilis
AGGGCTTACTATAGAACTAAGGCTACCGGAGAGGGAGGGAGAGGAAGAAGGGGGAGAAGGAAGGGGAGAAGGAGAAAGAGAGGGAAAGGGAGGAGAGGGAGAGGGAAAGGAAGGGGGAGAGAGAGAGGAAAGAAATATTATAAATAATTTTATCATTCATTTGGCAATTTAGACAAAACTATCTAAAAAAATGGACATGCTGGGCACGGTGGCTCGTGCCTGTAAGCTTCAGCCTATGAAGCAGCCGGGCCTAGGGATCGCGGTTCGAGTCCCGCCTGGGGCCCCTAGCGAGACCTAGTTCCAAAAAATAGCTGGGTGTGGTGGTGCGTGCCTGTAATCCCAGCTACCTGGGAAGCTGAGGCTGGGGATTGCTTGAGTTCGTGGTACCCCGGGCAACGAGAGCCTGCGGTTCCACGGGCAAAAATAGCGAGACCTAGTCTCAAAAAAAAAAAAAAAAAAAAAACCTAAAAAAATGGACATACTTTCAATGACACAACAAAAGACCTTGAGGAAGAAATTAATAATTAAATGACCCTATTTAAGAAATTAGGTATAAAGTGAAAAATCTTCCCATGCAAAAAAGTTCAGGTCCAGATAGCATTTCTGATGAATTGACGCAAACATACAAGGAAGAATATACTAAATCCACAAAAATTCTCCCAGAAAATTAAAAAAGAAAGGAATACTTTATAGTACAACAATAATATCAACATACTCTAAAGTCAAACCAAAGCGGTAACACCAGAAAATGACAGATCAATATTCTTCCATGAATATAGATACAACATTCTTTAACATAATTTTAGTAAATTCAACCAAACAAAATTTATAAAAAGGATAATAAGACACCATCCTGATTTGCTTTTGGTTTCTTTTTTTGAGAACTGGTCTTGCTATTTTTGCCTTGGAGCCTCGGGCTCACGTTGCCAGGGGTACCGCAGACGCAAGCAATCCCCAGCCTCAGCTTCCCAGGTAGCTGGGACTACAGGTGCACGACACCATGCCCAGTTATTTTTTTGGAACTAGGTCTCACTGTGTTGCCCCGAGCCTGCCTCAAACTGCGATCCCTAGCCCTGGCCGCTTCATAGGCTGAAGCTTACAGGCACGTGCCACCATGCCAGGCTACCATCTTGATTTGTATGAGGATGTCGTTAGTTTAAGATTCAAAACTCAATGTAATTAACAAGCTAAAATAAGAAAAGCCACATGATGATCCCTGTAAATGTTTTTGGCAAAACCTAACATCCATTCCTGATTTGAAAAAAAAAAGAATTAGAATAGAATTTATGTCTTCAAATAGATAAGGGCTATCTATAAAGCTATCTATAAACAAATAAACCTAAAATTGCCATCAAATTTAAAAGGTAGAAAAGGAAAGCTTTTCCCCAAAGATTAGGAATAAGGCAAGGATGTCTACCACTTTTTAAAACATTGTCTTAAAGATTCTAGTTAATGTAACCAAACAAGAAAAAGTAACAATACACATCCCAGGGTCGGGCATGGTGGTGCATGCCTGTAAGCAGGAGCCTAGGAAGCCATGGCAGGGATCGCGGTTGGAGTCTAGCTCTGGGCAACATAGCAAGACCTAGTTCCAAAAAAACAGTTGAGCATGGTGGCACACACCTGTTATCCCAGCTACCTGGGAAGCTGAGGCTGGGGATGCTTGAGTCTGTGGTACGCAGGGCAATGTGAGCCTGCGGTTCCTCGGGCAAAAAAGCGAGACCTAGTCTCAAAAAAAAAAAAAAGCATCCCGATCAGAAAAGTAAAACTTCCTTTATAAACAACATATACAACCCTCAACATAGAAAAATTAACAGAATCTACAAAAAAGTCAACTGAGTTTAGCAAGGTTTTAGAAAACAAAAATGCAAAGTCTAAGGAGTCCTACATACTAGCAACAATTAACTGAAAACTAAAAAAAATTCAATCAGATCATCTACAATATCATATTAAAATTGTGAAGTATCTAACAAAAGATGTAAAGTATCTAGGAGTATCTAGGAGTAAATCTAATAAAAGATGTAAAAAGACTTGTACATCAAGGGTTTTTGTGGAAACTAAAGTCAAAATAAAGATATACTCTGCTCTATCAAAAAACTTAATGTTGTAAATTTATTAATTCTCCCCAAATTATTTGCAGACTCAACACAATCTCAGGAAGCTTTGTGCATAAAAGTGAATCTGAAATTCATGTTTGGGGGGGTTGGGGGACACACCCTCTTCAGGCTCCATAACCTGTAGGCCAGGCATGTAAGTGGCAGCCTAGGATCCACGGCTGGGGCCAGGGATCGCAGTTTGAGTCCCATCGGAGGCATGTAGCGAGACTTAGTTCCAAAAATATATAGCTGGGCGTGGTGGCATGCACCTGTAATCCGAGCTACCTGGGAAGCTGAGGCTGGGGACTACTTGAATCTGTGATACCCCGGGCAACATGAGCCTGCAGTTCCATAGGCAAAAATAGTGAGACCTAGTCTCTCAAAAAAAAAAAAAAAACCTTTATTGGATGTCTTGGGGCCAGGCTCTCTTGAGCAGAGGGCATCAGCAGGGGAGCAGGTAGGCTGTTCTCCACTGGGGGGAGCTGTGACAAGTTGGTGACCCCTGCCTGCTACCTGGGGTCTCAGGCCTCACCTCCTCATGGGAGTGGGTCAGAAAACTTCCCAGGGAGCAGGTTGGGGAGGGTCCCTATATAGTTTATTATCTCTTCAGTCATCCCTCAGCTTGAATGAGAAAAACAGTAACTCAGGTGCAGTTATAATGGAGGAGACAAAGAAATAGATCCTAAACATACCATCAACTGCCCAAAAAGAGCATGGTGGGAATTTGAAGACACAAGACTGTAGGAAGAGAGTGAAGACATATCACCAAGTGACACCAACAACTTTGCTGGTGCTGAGGCTAAACTCCCCATCCAGTGACAGTTTCAATGTAAGCAAGTAGCTCCCCAATCTCAATGGGGAAGCAAAGCCACAAAGAAATAGCAGTGGCCCTCAGAGAACAGCAAACCAAGAGAGACAGAGAAGCCAGACCAATCATCTGCTGAGTCTGTCCTCACCAGGGAACTTCCCCATGGCCAACAGCTGGGAAGTGGTCTCCCAAAGCCAAACACCAGAGCTACACAGCCAAAAAGCAACACCAAGGGACAAACATCATAATGAATGGAAGAGACAATATGAACAAGGAGACACTGAAACCAGAGACCATAAGGTCTCCTCCATAACAGAAAGATTGTCTCCTCCATAACAGAAAAGGCCACAATAAAGAAACTGGGAGAGTCGTTCCACACACCAGACCAATAGGAGGTTTGCCAACATGCTCAGAAGGGCTACCTGCCCCAATGTTATTCATGGAGATCTGATCAGCCTGGTCTGCAGTCCCCCAGGAATGCGGGACTTCACCAGGAAGACAGTACTTCAGAAAAGAAAAGAGACCAACAGACCAATCATTGACCAACAACTGAGAACGAGAAAGGAACTGGAGTGACCAGAGCGGGCACCAGAGGATGAGAAGGGGGAGGACAATGCCCACAAATACGAGCTATGTATGCAAACAATAAGAAAAATAAAAAATATATTTAAAAATATATTTAAAAAATTCACGTTGGCATAAAAATGACCTACAATAGTCAAAATAATTTAGGAAATATTATAGAATATATACCTGACATCAAAACTTACTATAAATCAATAGTAATCAAAATAATATGCTTGTAAGTCAAGACAGACAACAGAACAATGGTAACCAAAAGATATAGACCGACACATATTTTCTACAAAGGCACTGGGGTACAGAAAAAATAGTCTTTTCAACAAAAAGTGCTGAAACAATTTGATAGACATTATGTTTTTAATAAATTTTAATTCTTATTTTTAAAATTTTTATTGGTTACATATATTTTTTTCTTACATCATTGCAGACCCCATAGTTCTCCTGCCACTGTATCACCCATGAACCATCATCAAATTCCTTTGTGCTCCTCTCTCCCTTGTTTTGTCCCCCATGTCCTGTCCCTGCCACATTTCAGTTGTTATCAGCTTGCTAGTTTTGACCTTTTCCTGACTTTTTGTATATACTTGAAAGGAATTATGGTAGCCAAAATTAGTCGGAAAAAGATAAATACTGATGGTCTCGCTTATATATGAAATATAGAGAAATAGAGATACTAACAAATCCTTATTGTGTACACACACTAATCAAAATGAATCATACACATAAAATATAAAACGTTAAGAAAAATAAAATCTTTGTGATCTTGTACTAGACAAAGATTTCTTAAAGAAAATACCAAAAGTATAATATGAAATGGTACACATTTAAGAAAAATTGAATAGCTTCTTAAAATGTTAGACATATACTACCTACCTACCAACCATATGATTCCGTCATTCTACTCTTAAGTATTTGCATATGTCTATACAAAGAGTAATACACAAATGTTCATAGAAGTTTATTTGTCATGGCCAGAAAAACTGGAAAACAACCCAAATGTTTATTAAAGGTGCAATGACAGAGGGGTGGGGAGAGGATTTTTAAAAAAAAAAAAGGTGCAATGATAAATAACGTAGATATCCATTCAGTGGAATACTACTTGGCAATACAAAGGAATTAACTACTAATATGTACCATAACATGAATGACTCTTAAGATAAATTGAAGTCAGAATAGAAATGAGTGTATATCATGGAATTCCATTTATAAAAAATTCTTGAAAATTTTGAAAATAATCTATAAAGACAGAAAGCAGATTAGTGGTTATCTGATGATAGAGCATGAGGGTTGGGGTGGAAGCATTACAAAGGAATGTAAAGAAACTTTTCAGAGAAAATAAGTGCTAACTTCCTTGCTTGTGAAGATGGTAACAGTTATTTATATATTTTAAGACACATCAAATTATACTTTAAGTATGCTTATCTCTCACTTTCCATTGCCAAACTACCTACAGTTAACAGAATCACAGATTTTGAAGAACTAAAATCTATTAGTACAAGAGACATTACATTTTAGAATTGATACACAGTTGATTATGTATGAATCATATTTCAAGTTTCTGAGAACTAGAAATGTTAAACATATTGTTTTGTGAATTGTGTCTTGAGATATAAGAAATATTTGTCTAGCCAAGATCACAAAGTTCCATTGTATCTTTTCTTTTGTAAGCTTTATAATTTTAGATAAGGTCCAGTTTGATCCTATTTTTGTATAAGTTGCAACATAAGGAGTAAAATTCATATTTTGAATATTTAAATATCAAATCATTCTTATGCAATTCGTTGAAAAGACTGTTCTGCAGTCAGGCTGTCTAAATTATACAGTGTATGCACCCACAAGGATAACCAGGTTCAAGAGGTCTACAAGAAGACAATGTCCCTGGGTTTTTAGGGGAAAAAAAATGAATTTCACAATACTCAAAAATGTCTGTTAAATGGCCAAGTTCTGATCAATCTTTGAGTCTTTCTGATTCTATGAAAGTGGATTCTCTTTTCCATAAATTGTGTATACTAAAGAAGAGAGTCACTTGAAATGTAAATCTGGTATTCCCCAGATAAATATAACTCACAGTTATATTGCATGGCCTCTTATATTTCAGTATTCTCACTGACTTAATCAAATTTAAGTAATAGGCCAAGAAAGGAAGGCTCTTACAAAAAAATCCTATTTACATATTTTGTATTACTACTAAAAATACAAATTTTAGCTAACAGACTTTGTTTAACCTTTTTTAAAATATAAAAATATTCACACCACTCGCCCACATACAGCTTTCTCATGTTGTCTACAGTTACTAAATCTTGGACAGCTCTATGAAAATGTTCAACATCATGCCATCCAAGTATATCCAGCAGATCAAAAGTCATTATTTTACAGTTACAGTAATATATAAAATAGGTAAGCTAATGGCTCAAATTAACAAACATCGCAATGAATGCTTTTATGATAAATCTGAATTTTTTTTATCTTTAACAAGTCAAATTATACAGTAATTAAGGGTATAAATTTTAGAGGGAACTGCCTGGATTCAAATCCTAGGTCATCCACCTATTTCCTGTATAAACTTGGTTAAGTTCTTTTATATCTCTATGCCAGTGATTCCTAATCCATAAAATGAATATGATAAAATTTACTTCAAAAGATAATTATGAAGATTAATAAGCTTGAAAAAACTAGAACTGTGCCTGGCTCATAGCAAGCATCCAAAAAGTTTCGCTTTGTCATCACAAATGATTTGAAAAATATTAACATACATACATGAACACAAAAGAATTTCAAGGGACATTTCCCCAAAGAAAATAAATGCACAAATGGCAAATAAGCACAATAAAAGATGATAAGTATCACTTCTTGCCAGGGAAATGCAAATCACAAGCAATATGAGATCCCACTCCACATCTATGAGAATGACTACAGTCAAAAATATGGAAAACAACAAGTGTAGGCAATATGTGGAAAATTTGGAATTCCTGTGCACTGGCTGATAAAAATGTTAAGCGGGATAAACTGTTGAAAACTTTGGCAGTTTCTCAAAAGAACAGAATTACCAAAAGACCTAGCAATTCCACTTGTAGATACATATCCAGAAGAACTGAAAGCAAGGACCTGAAGAGATTTACACACTAATGTTCATTGCAGCATTCCTTATAATAACTGAGAGGTGAGAACAACCCTATATCCACCAACAGATGAATGAGCTTAAAAAAGTGATAGATAAAATGGAATAATAATCAATGATAAAAAAAGAATGAAATGTTCATATATGTTACAAGGATGTACCTTGAAGACATGTTTTGTGAAGTAAGTCAAACAAATGACAAGTACTTTAAAATTCAACTTAGATGAGGTGACTAGAGTAGGCAAATTCATAAAGACAGACGATAGAACAGAGATTACTGAGAGTGAGGAGGAGGAACAAAGGAGAGTTACTGTTTAATTGTTACAAGCTTTTTGTTAGCAATAATAAAGATGTAGATATAGTGGTGATGATTCTACAACACTGAGACGGTATTTAATGTCACTGAATTGTACACATACAAATAGTTAAAATGAAATTTGGTATTATTATATTTTACCACAATAAAAGAAAAAGAATAATGCAAATGAATCTATTGGTTACTCAGCATCCTCACTTTCATTTCTGCAGTTCATTAAAGAAAATCCTAAAATCTGTTCTCACCTACATGGTTCTGAAAAAAAGTCAGAGAAGCTAGAAAAAGATACATTGCCAAATTTTAGAACAATATAGAAAATCATAATAATGCCACTTTAAACAGCTTGTGGAACATTTTAACACAAATTATTATTAAATTGGAAATAGTAACTGTGAGCTTGTAGAGATAAGAGTAATCTTGGAAAAGGTACTAGATTGGAACTCAAGATTTCAGTCTCACTCAAAGTCTAAATTTAACTTCACCAAAATCTTTAAATCTCTGTCCTTTTTCATGATGACTTTACCAACTAAACGGGGGAAAACATCCATGTCTTACAGTCTGTACAAAGAAAATTACAGGGCATTTTGAGATGGTAGGAAAAAAAAAAAACTTTGTAAGACATAATTTTATAAAATAATGTTTATAAGTGAAATAACATTATTGGTTATATAAGGATACATTGTCATTGCCAGTTAAGTCACAAGAAGATTATCACCCAACACATTCTATAATATAAAGCCTCTCTTCTTAGGATAACAATCAAGGTGTAGACCAAAAACATCCTAAAATACAAAAAACTAAAAACTTCCTCTTCAGTTGTACTTGCAAAAGAATGACTTAGAACTTTCTGACCTGGCCAGACAGTCAAAAATATGGCCACATCAAATTCTCTGGAGTGTCTATTTTAATAGGAATCATGGCATATGATAGTACCCTTTCCTAGCCAAGTTATGAAGCTAGATACAAAAACAAACATAAAAATCTTCACTTCTGTGGAAAGGGAAACTACTATGTAGTCTTTATGAATTCAGGAAACACTAAGGTTAGAGTAATATTTAAATACTGGAACATGCTTTTTTTAATTGATAGCTACTATAATAGCCATCTTTTTCAAGGTCCTTCTGTTGATCTAGATGAATCACCAACCACTTAGACAAAACTGGTGCATTTCAGAATACGAGCATGCACAAGAAAGATGTGGGTTCCCAGCTCAGGGCTATTCTTAAAACTTAAAATTATATAGAAGCCATACCTAGCCAAGCCTATGTACACACTGGAACAAGATGTTTACATATTATGTCCTGTCTAAATTATATTTAAATAAAATTTCCTTTAATCACAGTATTAACTAGATACAGAACTTGCTCTATATCACTGTTAAAATTTAATTTTTAACTGCTCTATATCACTGTTAAATGTTAAATTACTTTGTTCTTTTTTATGTTTACTCCTTTCTAAATTAGCAAAGCAATCTTATGATTATATAGTAAATGCTAAAATAAACAGGTGATAAAAGAAAACTTGGTTATACTCCAACTTGCCTAAATGTGAAAATACTCAATATGATACTATAATGGTAAGTATATGCCATTACACATTTATCCAAAAAGCCATAGAATGTAGAATCTCTTTTTGTGTGTGTGTGTGTGACTAGGTCTTGCTATTTTGGCCCATGGAACCATAGGCTCATGTTGCATGGGGTATCACGGACTCAAGCAATCCCCAGCCTCAGATTCCCAGGTAGCTAGGATTACAGGTGCGCAACCATGCCCAGCTATTTTTTGGGACTAGGTCTCGCAGTGTTGCCCCGGGCATGACTCAAACTGCGATCCCCAGACCCCACTGAAACTCCATAAGCTGTTACTTACAGGCACATGCCACTGTGCCCAGCCAAAAATGAATCTTAATGAAAACCATAAGCTTTGGGTGATACTGATCTGGTGATGTAAACTCATCAATTACAACAAATTTGCTACTCTGATCAGGGATGTTGATAATGGGGAGTTCTTGCACATGTGTACATAGTAAATCTATGTACTTTACTCTTTGTTACAAGTCTAAATCTACTCCAAAAGAAAATCTGTTTAATGGTTTATACAAACTATGATTTTTATAGTCCAATTTCTAAACCTACCTTTTATTCTTGAAAATTTTTTAAATATTTTTGCTATTAATGTTAGTTCTTGAATTTAGCTTTGTTAGACATTATAATAAACTTCCCTAAACTTTTCTAATGTAATCCCACCTGTAAAACTCAGTCTTTAACACAGCATTACATCCCTTAATCATTCATCAAATTACATTAAATAAACCTGTCTTCAAATCATGCTAAAAGACCTGTCATGAATGTCAATTCCTTCATAATACTCTGAGAAACAAAATAGGAGGAAAATACAGTCAGTTGGGACAAAAGTCACCAACTATATTCTTTATAAAGTAACTAAAATATTTTGTCTCTGGCTGATTATTTCATACGTAAGCATACAGTCAAGAATTTGACCTTTAGCAAACTAACCTCTTTGACTATATTCAAGCCTTTCCCTCATCACTTGGAAATATGTGATTAATCAGAAAGAGTACTGCTGGAAAAAGTCAGTTTTTGAAATTCATATAAAGCATCAGAACTCTAAGAATAATACATTGAAAGTAATATTTATGGCACTATATGAAATAAATCTATGTAAAAATACTTTTAGAAAATTTTGAAGTAGTAATAGAGAAGTAGGACTTAAAATGATGAGCCATACTTTCATATATTTATGGTAGCAAATGCTTTCCAGGAAGGCTGCACCAATTTGGCATAAGTCTTGAGCCTTTAAAAACATAATCTTCTAGGAATTCTGCCCAGGGAAACATTCAAAAATTCAATGCAAACACTTGTTCACTAGAACAATCAGTAGACTGTTAATATAAAAATTTTGAAAAATGCTAATGTCTAAAATCGGATAATGGTTAAATAAGTTATGTAAAATTAGTGTGATTAACAAATTGTATTTTCTTTTATAAACCTAAACAATAAAGCAGCATGGAATAAAATAGCCTAACAGAACAGAATGGTCTTGAAATAAACCAAATACAAATCAGTGGGGGCGAGATGGATTATTCAAGAATTGGTGTTAGGAAGACAACTTGTAAAAAATGAAACTGTACCAATATACCATATCTTATACCATAATGAACTCCAAATGCAAATATTTAAATGTAGAAAATGGAAAAAAAAAAGTACTAGACAAACCATGGGAGAACTATTTTATAACCTCAGAACAGGAAAGGCCATTCTACCTATAACATTAAAATCAAACAGCTAATAAAAAAAAATCAATATATTCAACTATATAAAAAATAATTTCCTCATAGAGGGAGGAAAAAAGAGAAATGAAAGTACTAGCAATTCATTGTAAACAAAAGTCTCTTAATAAAGTAAAGAACATTTGCAAAACACTAAGAATCTAACAGTCCAGTAAAGGCAAAAAATACTTAGTCCACAGAAAATGATATATTTAAATAACTCAAACACATGAAAAATATTCCATGACACTAATGTAAGAGTTATGAAAAATTAAAATCAAACTAAGAAACTTTTCACCTTTACCATAAAACGACTTATATTTAGGATTATTATTCATTACATTCACTTGTACTAGCAAAACTTAGGTGCTGGTTAAATAAATTATGATTCATCCAGGGTATTATACAGTCATAAAGATGAGAAACTGCTCTGCAAATTGCCAGGACAATAAATGCAAAATATATTAATAAGTATACGTGAAAGGAAGATGTCAGAAATGAATAATGCAAGGTATGGGGAAAGATAACATAAGGTGCAGAACAGTTCCTATAATGAATTATAATTATGTAAAAAAGGAGGAAAAAAACATGTATACAATAAAAACCATGATCATATCAATTCAGATATAAAAGTGATTAACAAATGTTTCCAAACTCCCAGAACTCCCAGTCAACTTTCAATGGGCTTGCACCAGTCACTTCACCACTCTCACACAAACACAACCCTTCATTTTTTAAAAACTAAATTTCTTGGACCTCACTCTTGGCAAAGTTTTCAACCTATATCCATCCATCTGTCTTTTATGAATCTGAGTGCATAAAAGAGGTATGAAAAAAATACATAAGAATTTCAAACATAATATTGATTATATGGAAGGGATGGTGATAGCCTGCAGATGGCAAGTGAGGGTGAAGGAGGGGTGAGAGAGACCTCATGGAATATCCTTTTATATCTTCTGAATTCCGAAAGATGTAAAGTATTACCTGTTTTTTAAATTAAAAAATAAAAATATATTTGAATTTTTTTTAAATATGTGTAAGAATAACAGAATATACACTATTAAGAGACAGGACATAAAATATATGCACGTGATATCAAATATGTACAAAAAGTACATCTGTACACAGAAGAAAAAGAAAATGTTTCAAAGAATTATTTCTCAGTTAAAATGACAGTGACTTTGGATTTTCTTTTGATTTTCCTGCAATTCAAAGAATTTTTATTATGCATAGCTTATATTCAGTTAGAAAAATATGTACGTTTAAAGTTATTACCCAGGACTCTGAACATCATAAATGAAACTTTCAAACATCCTTTAAACATCACTTCTAATCACAGAATAAGAAATTTATGGATGAAACAAACTATCTAATCTGCCCTCTAGTTTACCTACTAATGATCACTATGAGATTGTTGTCATCCTACTTTCTGGATGTTTAGTTCACTTTTGTTTTCTGTTACCTAGGTAATGGTACTTCCAGCATTTCCCTTAAAGACTGTGAAACTAACAATCTGGTATTTCTCACTGTGGAGTTTTCCTGACTTTCAGCTTTAAAAGGCCATCTCCTTAAAAGAATCAGTAAGATCTAGAGGCTAAAACCGGAGGCAGAGGAATCTGAGGTTAAGAGTTCTAATCCTGACAAACTGTGGAATGTGTTTCCAGTTTTGAGAATAAACCAAACTTCCTAAACCAGTTTCCTTGATGAGAAAACTTAAAGGGTTGTTTTGAAAAACATTTTGACTACCAACTTTAAACTGTCTTTTTAAGTTTTCATGTTATTCTTCTGAATTTGTTTTCTTACATTATATTTTTTCCTCTTAAATTTTCACTGGTTAACAGTATCTGCAAATTCAATCACTCTCTTCTGCTCAGAAATCAAGTAGGGTATACTTTTAGGAAGTCTACTGAAACTTGAGCAGTGTGGAAGACAATTTACAGAGGAATAAGAATTCAATCAGAATCTAAATTGGATCCTTACAAGCAAAGCAGCTACAGACAACAAATTTAAGTAATCGATATCTGGTAAGGGAAGGTAAAACTCAGGACACTAACATCTGATCCCTATTGTAGAGATAAAGATAACTTCTGTATCACTGTCTAGAAAATGAAATTTTGTCATGCCTTGAAGGGTTTGTCTATTTTTTTTGCTATATAGGTATTAACACCACTATCCTGGGTCAGGAAGTCTTTTCCCTTACTATTTAGGCATCGTGTAACTCCTGGATGGCTGTCTTCTCACTAGAAATAAGCTACATTAAATTTGTAAAGACTTCTATATCTACAGGTCTAGAGAAGCACTTGATAGCCTTTGGGAGGAAAAAAAGGTGTTTTTACAAACATCAGAGAGCAATTATCCCTCTGCCAAGACAGGGTGAAGCAATTTCAGTAGTGCCCTCAGCACACTTCAAACTCCTCCTACAGCTAACAAGACCAAACACCTCTCTAGTTACTTAAAAGTTATTCCAATAGGGAGGGACAAGAGAGCAGACAGCTGAATTTTTTCTGGATTAACTCAGTCATTAGCGGAATGCTTTTTTTCTTTTGTGGTTCACCTACTTAAAATGTGATCAAATCACTTTGTGCTACTGAAGAAAGTGCAAAAAACAATTACATAAACCCTCTATTTCAACTTACTTCATCCTTCTTTCTGATGAAACAAAACCTAGAAACCACTGCCTTGCCACTATTTCTTTAATCTCAGTAAAATCTACTTTCTCTGTCATTTGAAGAATCCCTTTTCTTTTTCTTAGCAAACAAAGAAATTTATTTCATTCCACATAACAGAATATATTTAAATGTATCACTGAATTTTATTATTTGAAAAGATGGAATCCTAATCAACAAACTTGTCCCTAACAAATGAGAGCATTCCAGAATTTCATATTAGTTACATCAGGAAATTTGTACAGATCTCATATTTGCATTTCTGAAATTCAAAAAGTGCTAAAAACAAAAACAATTTTCATGAATTCTCTGGCAGCGAATTCTGACCTGCATTGACACATAAGGCTATTTATAGTCTTATACCATACTTAACATGACTACTCATCTGTTTAACTGTAGAAATATTAATATGACTATTTCCAAGATACTGCTCCTAGACACACATACATATATATGCTCTCCTAAACACACACACACACACACACACACACACACACACACATACACACACACAGGGAACAGAGCAATATACAAACATGTATGTGTATGTATATGCACATACCATATTTTCTAAAATAAATTTTTTTTTAATTCTGAAGTATCCTAGCCCAAGTAGCTTTTGGATGTATAGTTCTACTCTTCAAAGACATTTTCAGTTTTCAAAAATAAAACAGTAATAAACCACGATGAAGAGGACAGAAAAATACTAAGATTTTTTTTTTTTTTTTTTTTTTTTTTAGTTTTTAAGAGATTAGATCTCGCTGTGTTGCCCGGGGTTGTCCCAAACCCACGGACTCAAATGATCCCTAGCTTCAGCCTCCCAGGTAGCTGGAATTACAGGTAGGTGCCACCATGCTCAGTTAATACTAAAATGTTATAAAGAAAATTGTCCAAAATTTATAAACAGTAATAGAACACACAATTTAAAACAGACATATAAATATACTCTCAAGACAAAAAAGGGGAAGTCTTCGTAACGTAAACAGTGTTAACCTTAGAAGTTTTGTCTCATTTCAATAAAGAGTTGTCTATAACTAATATGTAAAAAATGTTTAGAGCAAAGAAAATTAAATTTAAGTGTTCTATTTACTTCTCATTATAAAATTTGGGGACTGCATTATTGCTTTTCATATGTGCAAATGTTCCACTCACCCTCCACCAAATCACCCTTGCCAACCACCTTCTTTGCCTCCCTCACCCTTCCCCTCTTCTCTCCCTTTTAGGTCCTAGGAAATTAAAGTGTCAATATATTTATAGCCAATGTCATATACTAAGTGATAATGAACGAAGAACTCAAGTCTCAGATACCAAGAATTTCCAAAATATTAATACTCATTTGCAAAGTATTGATAATTAACACTAACTGAGGATATAAAAATATGAAGTAACATGAAAATGGTTGGGATAATTGAGTAGACATAGCTTTCCTTCTGGAGCACACAAAAACTTGGTTTCGGTGAACCATTCATTTATAAATTAAAACAAAACAGTAGTCATAGGTGTTTACTTAAGATATGTAACAATGAGTGATTCCCTAAAATTATTCAAAGAAAGGACATTTTATATAAGGTCAGAGTTAGTCCCACCTAATTCATACTGGGCCAAAAATTAAACAATTTTCTAGACTTCTAACAGGTAGCAACATTTTAAGCAAGCACAAAGACAGTCTCTTTAAAAAAATGCAATAAGATAAACTCATATTTTGTCTCAATTCAGGAAACATAAGCAATATCATTTACCATAACCAGATAAGAATCCTGCCCTTATCAACTTGTACGCAGCTCATGAAAAATTCTTACCAGATTCTCATTGTCAGATTTTTTAGAATTATATGGTATTTTGAAGCATTATAATTAATTTCCTTTTCTTTCTGCTTGTTAAAACATTCAGAAATTTTCCAGCAAGTCCCTACAATAAGCTGGTTTACAATCCAAGTTTAATGATAAGCAATAATACCGAAGTTATTTATTACCTTTATATTCTAGTTAGGTCCTCATGATACTGTTAAAATTTAAAAATGACCTGAGCTTTTGGGGGAATCACTTTATTGGGGATAACTAAATTTTCCCTCTAACTACAGGGACATCTGTGCATACACCTCCAGACCTGTCATACTGATGAGCTTAGAGCTCTGGTATTATGTACCTCTAGAAACCACTATCTTAAATTTCTCCCCAATAGTGTCCTACAATTACCATCCGGTTCATGGTAAAGTAGTTAATTTTAATGTTCCCATTGTTTACCAGAAAGCACAGACAGTGAGGCTGACTTTGCCGCTCCTGTTTCCTTTTGCTAGGCTGCTGAGCTTTTTCAGCCAATTGACTTTGCTTAGAGGCTATAAATAATCTGAAAAATGTTCTGCATTTGATGCTCTTGGATTCTGCATCCATATTTAGCTGTTTGTGGCATGCCTTTGTTTAAGCTACTTTACCACTCATGCAATCAGTCAGGTTAAGATCTGAATGGTCAAAGCACAGATGGATCTTCATACAACAGACATGGACATCTTACTAGCAATCTGCTAGACACCATGACAACAAAGGGGGTGGCAAGACAGAACTACAAAAATAAACAAGACAGACTGCCTGTTGTCCAAAACTTTGTAGTCTTAGCAGAGGTTGAACACAATTTACTGTAACACTGAATAAAATAAATGGAATATTTTACAACTAAAATAAAATGAAAGATAAGGCAACATATTTCCTCTTAGCTGTGTCTTAAAGAAGTGTATTGGCTTATGCTCTAAATATAGAGTCACCTATTATAAAGCTCTGAACACATTCCAAAAAGTTTTCCTACTAAGGCAATACACAAAACTCTGAATACATACATGTAATATCAACCAAAGGGTCAGATGTGTCAATAGCAAACTCAAAACAGTGCCCATTCTTCAAACTTTATGAAGCAAACTGAAAAATTATGGTTGCTAAAAGAATCTGTTAAAATACTTCTTGGGGGGAGGAGGGCCTTTTGTTGTTGTCTGTTTGCTTGTATAGTGATTTCAAATAGACATACATTGCAACAAGAACACTAAAAGAACAGCAGCACTTAATACATTTCTTGATTTCGCACACTCTTTAAAACTCATGGCTATTTTAGGTTAGATCTCAAAGCTGAATGAGCTAGACCTGAGCAAGACCCCCAACTCTACCTTCCTATCTTGTGAAAACATTCCAAACAAATATACATGTGCCCTCCACATTCCTTCTTTCAAAACTCAGTTCACTGACCTTTTGATAAGTGCTCCCCAGAATCCCTGACAGTCATGATTTAAACGCGTTAGGGACTTGCTGGATGCCTGACCCCAAGGGTCATATTGAAATTGGTAGGGCAAATTGTAGGTAAAACAATGAGGCAGGCCTCAGAGTAAAAAGCAAAATGGACCACAGATACCAATTACTATAGATTCCAAATGTTATAAAGAAACTTGGATTCAAGAGGTTAAAATTACTTGCCTAAAGTTGGACAACAAATCTGTGGCAAAGACCGAATGAAAACCAAGGTACTCAATCTCCAGTTGAAAACTCTAGTCTAGTTTTCCAGTTTCTGAGTTTCTTTAACAAACATTAGACTCATCAAAATGTCCTTAAATTGTGTAGAGCCTAGATGATCTAAAAGAATCAGTATTTTGAACACACAGACAAGTAAGATGAAAACCAAAGAACTAGTGTTCTCCAAGTTGATTTTCTATATTCTATTCTTCACAGTTTTTCAAAGACATACAGTAGGAAACTAAAAAAAAAAGGAAAAAGAGCCAAGGACATAGCAAAGTCAAAAGTCATTCAGAGAGTTTTGGAAAATTTACATCAAACTAAAGACACATCATAGCATCCAGCATGGGCAACCTTCCAGGAAGGAGAGCAGCAATACTAAACAGTAAATAAAAACTTTTGAGTTATGATAGGGAAAAATAAGTCACAATGCAGTAGAAAGTCTACAATGTGGCACTGAAATGCACACTGCTCTGAGTATATGTGAGACTCTATAATACATAGATATAAGAATATATCTAAAAGGGGACCACAGAAACAAGTGCACAATTTTATGGATTAGATAAATGGAAAATAGTAAGGCAAAGGAAACTAGACAGAAAGCTTTGGGCACTGAAATACTGAATAATCATACATAGATATTCTTACAGTAATATGGCTCTAACTTCATATAAAAAAATAATATGCCAAATAAGTGTATAAGAATGGAAAGGGAGCTAGCAATGGGAAACTATTACCAGAATATCCTCTAATTCAAGTTGATTTTCAAATTCTCTTCAACCTTTCTTATAACCTATTAGCCTAAGTGGAATTAGCAGGTGGATGGAAAATCAGGCACTGAAGTTTTCAATCTGCTAATAATGAAGTGGGTGAGGCCTTGCATCATCTTCCACTTCTCTAATTCTTTCAGTCAATTAGAACAACATCAAGAAACACAAGCACACAGTAAAATACAATGTGTACATAAATAATACTTAAGAACTGAGTATAAGAAAAATTGCTGGATTTTTAGAATTGAAGAGGCCATTAAGAGATTAATCCAATTCACTAATTTTACAGATGAGGAAAACCCCTAAATGGTCAGATCTATCCCAAACCACATAGCTGCTAAGCAGCAGAACTGAGACAAAAACTCTAAAGCTCTTAACTTCTAATTCGGTGATCTTTCTGATAGTGATGTACTTAAAGTCCTAAAATCAACTGAACTATTCATGAAGCCAACTTCTAAGTCTTGGTCATTCTTGAATGATAAATGCTATCAACTGTTAGGAAGGAGGAAGAAAAACAACTATGTACTTGATCATTACAGGCTTAGATGCACATAACTGCAGGAAAATGTCCTAACACTATGTTTGATGTCAGGTGCTTCGAATTTGCCATCTTATATTCAGCCACACTGTTAATGTCTTTTGTATTCCATGTGAGCTAAGTGATAACATCTTGGATGTTTTAATATTTTGGAAAGCCACAGCTCAGTCCTGACTGCCAGGTTACAAATCCTTGGGCTATGTGTTTTCAAAACCAGTATGGTTTTAATGCTGCCACAAGGCTCACCCTAATAGATCCTCATCATTCCGTTTTAATTAAAGAGGAGGTTACTAGGAATGCAGAAAGGCAAAGTTTTAGTGTATTCATTACTTTTAACTTGCTGAGTAGCAACCAAGCACTTTACAATGAGAACTAGAAACAACAGTAAAATATGAAACAATTCACATCCCTTGGATCTAGTGGTTGTCTTTAAAGAGCGGTTCAGAAAGCGGTTATATTAGCCTGTTTCCACCAAATATACCTTTGGTTTTAAATTTTATTGTCTTTCTAGCTTATCCTCTTGTTTTCCGGTCTTACCTCATTCAAAAAAAAAAAAAAAAAACCCATTCACTTGGTTTCAGGGTGTGTTCCATCATACCTTCTTGATGATCGATTGACAGTTCTCTTGAAGTAAACACTTCAGAATTAAGTCTGCGGAGCCCAACTCCACCTTAAACTTACTGCAAGTGTCCGAAAAGGTCCAAAGACTACACTGAGTCACATACTGTTATACAAGTGCTAATGTGGTCAAACTTATCAGAAATGCATCCCGAACAAAAAGGCATGTGGGAAACTGACCCAGGAAGGATCGAGGCTGGAAAGAGGACTCTGACTAGAAAATGAATTTCAACCTGGGTCAAGGTAAGAAACACCAGCCTCTAGAAGACCGCCTGGGCACTTACCATACACCCGGACCCAGCTCTGTTGCTGGCACACAGACTCCAGGAGGATCCGATCCAACATGCCACCGGCCACGGCCCCGCTGACTGGGACAACGGCGTCCAGCTCCTCCGGGGGCAGCGGCGAGTCGGACTCCAGTCCCGAGAACATCTCCGGCCAGGACAGTGCCTCCGCGGCTCCTCCGGACGACGGGGAGAGCTCCATGGTGCCCCAGAGGGACAAGGCGGCTGCGGCTGCTGCTGCTGCTGCGGCGGCGGCGGCGGCGGCGGCGGGGCGGGGGCGCGGCTCCGCGCCCAGCCCGCGGGAAAGGGCGGAGGAGAGCGCAGCAGCGGGGGCAAGGATCCGAGCAGCAGCGCGAGCAGACGCCGCTCACCTCCTTCCCTGTCGCCCACTACCAGCGGCTGGGACGCTGCAGCCCACCTGCAGCTGGCGGGCGGGACGCAGGCCGGGAGGCGGATCCAGCGTGGCCCGAATCGGGGGTGGATCTGGGCTCAGGTGTGGGTCCCTCCCGGGAGGGGACGTGGAAGGACCCGGGAGGAGCCACTCGCCCCTCCTGCCCCCTCGGAGCTGCCTTCCTTAGCCCCAATTGGCGTCCCTCGCGGCCAGACCCGGCTCAGGCTGGGGATGGAACCCGGCTGGGCTGGGCTGGGCTGGGCTGGGGGCGTCGCCGGCTGGGGCCGCCCCCTCTGACCGGCTCCCGCCGCCGCTGCCGCCGCCTTGGGAGCGCGGGGTGTCCGCTCCTTCAGACTAGAAGGGCCGGTGGCCCCGCGTTCTCGCCCGCCTGTCCCCGGCCCCCCACCCCAGGAATGAGCGGGCCCGCCCCCCTAACTCTCAGGCCACGGCTCCCGCCGCGGCTCCGGCTCTGGCTCCACCGCGGATCCCACAAGCCCGGCAGCCGCGGCGGTGGCGGCGGCAGGCGGCATCCCAGGGTGATAGGCTGGAGCAATCGAAGGCCGAGAGCCCGGCCGCGTGTGCAATCCTGTAATGAAGCGGAGGAGGAACTGCCACCGAAGGCAGGAAAAATCAGGCACCGAGTTATTCATCTGACCAGTCCCGCCTACTTTGCAAATACTCTCCCGATTTTGCTGCGGAGAATGCTCCCCTGCTCCAGAGCTGCGGTTTAAACTACAGAGAGCGTGGGAGGCGGGGAGGAAAAGGGGTGCGGGAAATTTGAAAAGAAAGGAAAAGAGCTTCCCTTTCCCTCTTCCCACCCTTTTCCTTTTATGTATTTATATATCTGTATTTATGTGAACCAGCATTTCTTTCTTACTAGATGAAGAGATTGGAGGAGCTGCTTACTTTACAGTCACCCTAGGGGAAATGCCTCCTTCCTCCCGGTGAGAATTGGCAGCGGGTCTAGAATTGTGGACTAAGTGTGTGTGGGATCCGCGCTCTGCTACTTCTCATCGGCTTAGAATAGCCTGACTGCGAAGTGTGGTGTGGATGGATGGACGGGCCTTGCAAGCACAGAAATGCTCAGAGTTAGTATTTACCAAGCATGTTCTGGGATGGGTTTGTTTTGTTGTTTTTTTTCTTTTTTTTTCCCTCCTTTGATCTTTGTGCAGTATGTTGGCTTTTTTTTTTCAACCCTCTGATGATGTCACTTGAGTTTTATTTTTAGTCTATTTGTACTGTCTCCCTCCTTGACCTTGGGTTTAACTTTATGCCCATCAAGACGGGATTTATCAGTTTTAGGTTTAAGAGATTGTTGGCCAAGTAATAATAACAATTTTAAAATTGAAAAATAACAGCTTCAACATTATCTTGCATACAATCTCCTGGTGGTGAGAGAGCATGGTTACTAAAGTGGAACAGTAGTTCCACAAGTACCTGTTGGTTCAATTTTTTACACCTTGTTTGGAGTATTTTTTGTTTTTCTCTGATGATTATATAATTTTTACTGAAGTAACACTGTAATATAATATTGTGTTTAAGGTGTGCGTAACTATAAATCAACATCCTTATATACTGCATTAAAAAGTATACTGCACTGAAAGTCCAGTTCTATCTCTCACCTTACAATTAGACCCAGTTACCCACTCACACCCCACTCCCTTCTTTTTTGGATTTATTTAGTATTTTTTTCCTTCAGTTCATCCTACTTTGCACAAGACTGATGTCCAAAGGCACATTTTGTGATATCCTGCTATGTTGTTTCACTCTTGGAAGAGCTAAACACACTTTGTAAATTTCTCCAAGCTAACTTAGAATAATAGTAACTGGAGATAATCTCATCCTTCATCTGTTTAACATGTGAATAAACTGAAGAACGGTAGGGGTTACCTGGTGAAACAACCATTAGGATGCATAGGCTTGCAATATCTCACTGGTATTGTTACTTCAATTTTGTTGCCTGAAGAAAATTTTGTTGTTAAGCTTGTTAAATGTGGCTTGGTGATGTATTGGAGTGATCCCATCTAATATCTGAAAACTTGATTTCTTACTCTCTGACTCTGTAGGCAGACCTCCAAGTCAAAATCATTGTATTCTCTAATGCTTAAATAGACAAGCAAAGGTGCTGAAGTAGAAGGTTACAGATTCAACACTGCTCTGAGCTAGAATATTCTTTAGACTGCATTACTGTTGAAGTCTTAGTAACATAAATTCACAAATAATGGGCATCAGATATACAAATCTGAGAATCTTTTTATTAGTCAATATATTAAAGAATTTATTTACCCTAACAATTACTTTTAAGCAGCATTAGGGGTAGTGTGTGAAACACTCCCAGAGGGTATTTTTGTAAACTTGCTTTCTCAATGATATCCATTTTGAAGCAGAAGAAAAAGATTCTTTCAACTCCTGGTCATCCAGTAGTCTTCTTCCAAACCCTCCAAATCCTGATCCCTATTCTACTTTCCTAACCTAACCCCAGAATAGCTTCAGTAAGTATCTAGTTGCCTAAGTAATGTATGTCTGGAATTTACCTAAAACTCATAATTTTAAAAGTGAAGACTTTCAAAAGTGCTTCAAAGTTTCAAGATATGCAGTGAAATCAATAGAACTACTATTTGTAAATTAACCAGTTAGCCAATGAATAAAAAATAAAACAATTATTTTAAGCAAGCAACCTACATTAACATAGCTAATGTTAAAACCTAGTCTACTGATTTTTAAATTCATTGATGAATCAATATTCTTTAAGGATTTGGGGGTGGGGGAAGGGAGATAGTAGTGTTTTTCTAACAGTTGTGCCAAAAAATACTATCATTGATGAAAAAACAAACAAAAGTGACAAAACACTGGGAGACAGTGGACCCTACTTGCAATTATACCAATGATATCTCCCTGGTATAATTCCAGATCTTATGTGAAGCTAAATCCTTGAATGATAAAGTCTCTGTTTACATTGCAGTTTGCAAACAGACCTTTGTGTGTGAACTGTAATAAGGCTTAAGTTTCATTTCCCTGCTTGCCCTCTCCCGCACTCAAGAGCTTTGGCCACTCAACTCTCAGAGGGGATGTGCATATTTATTGTCCTTCAAATGCATCACTCTAACCCAGATCCAGGTGAGTAACAACTAAACTCTGGGGAACAATGGGAGAGAAAAAGTAGTAAGTTCCCCCAAATAATAGTCTGGGGGGAAAAAGCAATCTGAGATTTCCAAAGAAAGAAAAAGAACTTATATTCTGATTACACATTTCCAATACTGAGAAAGATAAGGCTTTGGAATCTTGGCAGTCAACTGAAAATACAGTTCTATACCTTACAATTAACCCAATTCAAATATATGTCAAATTTTTCCTCATTCCCCTGCCACAAAGACAAGCACACAAACAATCACACTTGTGAAAGGTTCCCACTTCACAATGGTTTGTAACTATTTTTTTATAACCAGTTCCTTCTGGGCTATCCAGAAGTCATCTCAAAGTACCTAATCCCCCAAGTGGTGATGTCACTTTTTAACAATTGTTCCCCAGTCCCTCCCTTTCAACAGTCCTATTTCCCTTGGAAACAGTGGTATATCACTGTCCTGATTATATTCTTTAACACTGACAGTGCCCACTTCATCATAAGAATTTGTCATTTCCCAAGATTCTGTTCTCTGTCTTCCTTCTACATCATTCTCCAGTTTGTTGGCCGTCTATTTACTTCTATTTCAACTCTCATTTGGATAATGTTGACTGAGTGCCCATCTCCAGTCCCATCCACAGAGTTGAGTTCAGTCAGAAATCTAAATGTCCAACACATCCCTGAAGATATGCATGCTTCCTGCTTGGAAAAGAACCTATGTCCCCTTTTCTCCTGCCCTTCCTTCCTTGAACTTCCTTTTTATGTTAGTTGAAGTAGAAAGCCCTACTACAGACTTACTAAACCTGGGATTACCTGTGATTCTTCTCCACCTTTGCTTGCATAACTGCAACTCCAGCTTTTCATTCCCACTGACACCATCCTAGCTGAGCATGAGACAATAATCTCACCAGGATTATTGCATTAGCTTTTTAGCTATCCTCCTTTCCCTGAGGCCTTTCCACCTCCAGCTCATCCTACACTCTGCAGTAGGTGAGTTATCCTAAAGCACCAGTTCAAACTAGGTCGCATCCAGGCTCAAAAATAAAAACAAAAATAAAAAAACAGCAACTCCTTGCTGCCTACTAACTCAAAACACTTGCTCTAAGGGGATTAAAACGGCTTCCCATATGTGGTCCTACCAGTCTCACCGCGGTGCTTAGCCAAACCAAATGACTCTATTCTCCCAGTAGAGCCAACACTTTCCTTGCCCTTGCCTTTTTTTTTTTTTTTTTTTTTTTTTTTTTTACCAAGAGTGTCCTTTCCTCCATCTCTGCCAACTAAAACCCAACCATCATTCAAGCTACTGCTTGGTTTGAAGCTATAAAAGACTGGTGAACCTAGTCATGCAATCCTCGTTCGCTCTCTTGTCCCTCCCTCATTTTAAAAATAAACATACATACACAGACCGGGGAAATGGCTTGGCTTGTCCAATATTGCAGGACTAGGAAGGACAAAGGAAGGATTAGAATTCAGAGCTCCTGAATGGCAACCCAGGAGCAGTTTTTGCCTTCCTGCCCTTTTCTGTCCTCAAAATATTTTTTTCTTCATGATAAAGGTTCCCTCAATAAAGTGATTGTATTTTTTCATATATTATTTAAGTTTAAAGCATTTGTGTGACATTCCTGGCCCCACATACAATTTTAGCAAAATTATACTTTAAAAAAAAAAACAAAAACCAAAGACCAAACAGAGACATCAGAGAAACATCTGGTCTGATTCATCAGGGTAGCAGCAACATTTCTATTTATATATGAGCACAACCCTATCTTTGTAGCTCTCAGCTGTTCCTCATTGCTCAGTATGTTCCCCTTTTCAACCTTGTCTGTCCCTTATCAAGAGAGCATCCTACATCCAGAGACTTAAACACAATCTAATGGAATAAAAAAAAAAAAATCCCTACTCTAGAAGGGACTTGTATTTAAATGAAGCTATTTCTCTATTTTCTCAGTTTCTTTGTTCCAGAGCACAGGATAGCAAGCCTCAAGTGGCTGGGTGGCTGCCATTCATTCCACTGCATTCTGAGTAAAAAGAAGCTGGGTGAAAACTAAAGCTGTGGCATGAGTCAAGTTTGGAAGCAGGTCAGGTGGAAAGGATGTGAATATTAAAATGGGGAAACTGAGGTTGCTGGAGAGAACTTAAGGAGCACTGACTCCTTACAGCAATATTTGGTAGTGATTATAAATTTGAACCTGTTTCAGCTTACACATTTAACTTCTTGGGTTTTGTGAATATGCTTGATAATCTGACTTGTGTTCCCTAAGAGAAGTTCATTGTATCGACCAAAGACATATTGTTTGGGAAAGCAGGGAAACAAACCAGAGACAAACAGACCTCCACCATTTATTTCTTGTGGTAAAAGCTCCTCCCCCCCCAAAAAAAAAAAAAAAAAAATGATTTCACCTCAGCATTCAACTACAGGAATGCAAAAAGAATAAAAACACTCAGAGCCACAGGGCTCCTGATACCAGGCCCTAATTAAAAACCTTTAAGGGTCTTAAAATAAAGCACTGAAAATAAATCCATATCCACACCTATATCATTTTAAAAATTAGCAAAATTCTGGAAAGAAAAACAAAATTCTGATTTTTTTGGTATGACCACTTCAGAACTTATTTTAAAAATGGCAAACATCAGACTCTTAAAATTATGTATGTTTTTGTACATGCCTGCTTTTGCCAGTACCTAAACACCACTTATTTTGAGTCATCTAGCTTTACCTGGGATACACAGTGCCAACCGTCCATTAACCAACACAATCTATAAAAGGGGTAACCTTTAGCAAATTAATTTCTGTGTTCTAATAATGATAGAAATACCAGGTTACTTTACCCAAGCCAAAGAAAATCATCATTTTTTTAGCTTTGGGGTTATAATGAGTCCTCAGAACATGCAATTAAAAAAAAAAATCAAAGCTGAATGATTCTAGAGGACAGATTTTTTTCAACAGATGCCTGAAACAATATTATCATAATCAGTCCACATGCAGAGGCTACACTGGCCCATTTTCATTTTGCTTCTGGTATAATAAAGGTGTCAACGTGTCAGTTGTAATAACTGGAACTTATTTAAAACTCTTGTGAGCAGAGACAAAAACAACCCAAATTACGTCTGTAGTAAGATGTAACCTAAATATGTTTGAAAATGATCATAGAAGCTCCTGAATATCTCAATCTTATTGATCAGGGTTGATTATTAATGTTGATACTTAGGAATCTGAAAATTTTTTCATGTTCCCATTGGTCTATACTAGAACATCCTTAGCAGAATAATTAAGGAGGCTCTAGAAGTTTCTAAACTAATCAGAAAACAGGATGTTGTAATTTAATATTGCTGAGGGCTAATGTCTGAGTGATATCAAGAATGTAGTCCAAGAAAATACATAACTAAAGTAGAGGAGATAGTCATCAGTATTAATTGACTAAGGATGAAGGAGGTACAAAAATTAGGGAACATTTACTGAATGAGTTACTGACACCAACTTCTAGGATGGTGGCAGGAGGTAGGATAAAGGAGACAGCCATAAGTCTCAAAGTATTAGAGAAATAATGGGAAGTAATCAGATGGTTGGTTAGTGGTTTGTTCTTCTCCCGAGAAGAGGGTAGAATTCATATTTAAGAGAAGGATGAGGTTTTTACATGAGCGTTAAAGATATGTGGTCTGAAATTAGTCATGGAGGGTGGGTGGAGGACATGTCAGTGAAATTTCATTGACCCCTGCATCCCAAATTCTTCTACAGGAGCACAATAGAACAGAGTGTGAGAGAATTAACAGCCTCAATAAGATGAATTTTCAGGGCAAATCCTAACCTAGATGGAAACTCTTCAATCTTAGATAATAAGAGCTGAGTATACTTCCAAGAAGAGATATTAAGAAAGTAGAATAGCCCGGCATGGCGGCACGTACCTGTAAGCAGCAGCCTAGGAAACCACGGTGGGGACCAGGGATAGTAGTTCGAGTCCCACTTGGGGCAACATAGCGAGACTTGGTTCCAAAAAAAATAGCTGGGTGTGGTGGCCCTGCCTGTAATCCCAGCTACCTGGGAGGCTGAGGCTGAGGATTGCTTGAGTCCGTGGTACCCCAGGCAACATGAGCCTGTGGTTCCATGGGCAAAAATAATGAGACCTTGTCTCCAACAGAAAAAAAAAAAAGGAAAAGGAAGGTAGAATGTTTTATTTAATGTAATAATGATTGCAGCTGGAAAGAGCTGGAAAGGATGATTAGGGGGTTGTGGTGATAGGTTAAAACAAGGGGCGGGGAGTTCTTAGTGGTATGGTGAAGAAGTAAAAAAATACTAAAGCATTAAAGAGATGAAGGTAAAAATGAGGATAGGTAGCTTGAAGTATTTCCCTTTTGTGGCCACTAAGGATTCTAGCAGTAAGACAGAGATAGCTTCTGCTATATTTTGGTGCACTTTTTTTGGTGTCTCTTTTGGAACAAGATTCAGTCAAAATGTAGAGACATTGTGAGGTTGGCCACAGAAATTTTGGAGAAGTCATCTCTGTATTTGGGGTGGCAGCAATAAACCTACTTAATACAAAGTTCCTCTATAAGTTTGTGGTTCAGCAAAAAGGATCATTTCTCCATTTGATAAGAACTCAGATCTGTTGATCTCTTTATTATAATCCCAGACTCTTTAATTTCATGCCTTGCTTGGGACTTACGGTTGCTCAAATGAAATACTGTCACATCAACCTCTTCCATTTCCTTGTACCTTTACCCTGCTGCATCAACTGGATAAATTTCAGTCTTCATTGTTGTTTCTCCTTCCCTAATAGCCAAAGTCTAGAAAAGATCACATCATCTAAAGCCTTGTGCTGCTATAGATTCAACTTCAAGAGAATCCTCAGAGACTAATAAACTCATAACTTGTTTTTGATCAATTACCTCCTTCATTGTCTCCAGTAACTACATCTAATCTTTGTCTCTCTCAAGACCTAATCAACTCGCAACTCTTATTCAACAAAAATTTCTGCCTCCTACTTCAAAGAGAAAATTTGAACCCACTGAACAAGACCTACTTCAACATCCCCACCACTCCACCATCCTATGCTTCCGTCACAGAGAATGAGGGGTCCCTGGACCTCTATATCAAGAAACAAACACTTCCATCTCGGGACTTAAGAAATTACTTTACCTCTTTTTTTCTCTTTGAACATTGGCTTCTTGTCTCAATTTATATGTTCATTTATCCCATCTCATCAAAAATCTCCCAAGAAATGTCTACAACTTTCTTTGAAATACATCCAACAAAGAAGATGAGTTAATGGATATATAGATAAGTTACAAATAATGCAAAATTTTCTTTATAGAAGAATCTAGCTGGTAAACAAAGGCCATCTATAGATTCAATGCAATTCCAATAAAGATCCCAATGGCATATTTTAAAGAGATAGAACAAAAATTACTGAAATTCATATGGAACAACAAAAGACCCCGAATAGCCAAAACCCTTTTGACAAACAGAAGAGAGAACGGAGGTATTACTATTCCAGACTTCAAACTGTACTACAAAGCCATAATACTTAAAACAGCATGGTACTGGTACAACAACAGACAAACAGACCAATGGATCAGAATTGAATATCCGGAAACAAAACCACATATATACAGTCAATTAATCTTTGACAAAGGGGCAAAAAACATACCCTGGAACAAGGATAGCCTCTTCAGTAAATGGTGCTGGGAAAACTGGATCAAAACTTGTAAAAAAAAATGGACCAGGATAACACCCTCACACCCTGTACAAAAATTAACTCAAAATGGATAAAGGACCTGGAAGTGAGACCTGCAACCATAAAATA
>PVHY01019147.1:0-27890 GCA_004024945.1 Uropsilus gracilis
CCTCTCTCCCCTCTCCCTCTCTCCCCCCCTCCGTAATGTCTCCACACTTTATGCAAGTCTCAGTGTTCTCTTGAGCCTCACTCCTCAACTGTGGTTTGAGGAACAGCAACTTTGGGTCCAATCAAGGACTTGGGAGTTTGTTAGAAATTCTGAAGCCCAGGACCCACCCTAGACTTTGGAAGTAGAAGCTGTTTAACAGGACCTCAGGGGGCTCTTGCCCATCTAGGCTTGAGAGGGCAGCATGAGAGACCTTCAATGCCAAAGCACTCAAGGTCAAAATATCAACAGCACGTGGCAGCCTGGAAGTGCTACCAGGTGATAGCTCCTTACTTGGATGTCTATACTGTCCCCTGGAACAAACAGATGGATCCTGGAACAAATAGATGGATCCTAGCTCCAAAGGAGAAGGAGTCACCTCTGTTCATAGGACTGGGGTGCTGGGGAAAATCACATGGGTGGAAGATCTGAGCTTTGAATTGTTGCATGAGTAAAGGGAAGATGGTGATAAAGTCAGAGAGAACAGCGAAGGAAGAGGTTCTTTCATAAACCCCAATTTTGGCACCATTTCTCCACTGAAATATCTTTCTGAAGGTAACGTATGTGTCTCCCTTCCCTGGCATGTGTGGTCTCTACCAAAATAAAAGTTCTTTCCACCCTCACCCCCCCATAAATTAGAATTCGCATCACTGTGTGAAAATGGGAAATGTAATCACATGTTTGGTTATGCTTGATTATGTTACTATGAAAAGAAATGGTATTTGATAAGAAATGTGATAAAAGCTAATAAACATGAAAAAGCACTGGTGTCATGTGAAGCTGGACTAAAAAGTATACCTTTATTTTTTTTTTAAACACTCAGATTTTTGATCTATAACCATGCATGACTTTGGTGTACTTCGAATATTATTTACAACACAGAATTCAAACACAAAGGCTTGGAAGCTGCACATATTATCTGAACATCAAGCAAACATTTTTTAGCACCACTTCCCTCTCCAATGTAAAATTTCGATTTTGTCACATTTATAATTACTTTGAACATTTCACACACAGAACACAAAGGATGCCGATAGGACATTTCTTTTGATAGCCTGTTAGAATCCATGTGAATTCTGAATTAAATCTTGTTGCCAAATAATATTGCACAGAAAGGTTTTCATTGTTTGCAAAAATCAGTAAACCTATAATCATCTCGAATGAAAGCTAATCAAGAATGCATCCCTAGTAACTTCTCATTCTGTTTGATCATTGCTGTGATAAGATTTAGGTACACTTCACAGAAAAATTGACTGAAAAATGATTTATCAGCTGGATAGGCCAGTCTCTTTAGCCTTTTTTAGCACATGTTCTAAATAACATCCATTTGGTAATAGGTCTCTACCTGTGTGTAAAGAACCTTGCAGAGATTGACTAAAAGATTTCACCACAGCTCCATAGCTATGACAACCAGAAGCTCTAAATTGCTTAAATATTAAGCATCCTGGATTCTTAGGGCATTGCAGAAGATATGTGTCTGTGAAGAGGGCCTGTGGTTTGAGAATTTATGTATTTATTCATTCAAACATACCCATCATTCTTCAGTTCCTAGGATTAAAGGAAACATGGAAATGTGACTAAGTCTTAAAGTCTGATCTATACAAAACTTTAGTAAGACTAAAAAAAAATCAACACATGTAAAGAAACTCCCTTAAAACTCTTACCATCCCACTCATAGATTACTTTTCTAATCACTTATGCCCATCGGATAGTGGTCGTTTTACCATGTTTTTTTGAGTGTACCTGTAACTCCCTAGGAGTGGATGCATGATTAATTTTTTTGTGAGCAACCTATAGGGCAATGGGAAAGGATGCATGTCACCTTCATTTCTGTTCTTTCACAGCTGGCTCAAAGTGAGTGTTCCATGAATGTCTGTTGAATGAGTGGGTGGATAGATGATTGGATGGACAGACAGACATACACAAGTACAGAAGGATGGATGGCTAGATATTATGTAATTGCTCCAATTAAGTTTGAATTCAAGAAAAGCACAAGTAAAGGGAAATGGCATAGGATATTGTTTTCGATAATATTGTTTTAATTTCATGTCACAGACACCCAAAGAAGGGAGTGATTATGGCTCATATAACCTTGAAGTCCGAGGAGAGGACCCCACTTCAGGTAGGGCAGCTCAAGATGCTAGAATGGTACCCCTAGGGTCTGACTTGTTTGTTCTTTCCCTTTCTTGTCCCTGCTTCCCTCCATGTTGGCTGCTCTTCAGGGGCACAGAGAGAGGAAGGATGCCAACAGCTAACTTACACACTGAAAGGGAACTGTAATGGTCTGCCCAACTAAAGACTTGTATAATTCAGACCAACTTACAAATAATTAAGGTGCCCTCCAATTCCAAGAGAACAGACCAAACTAATTATCCAGAAGGAGCATCACCAGGGCCTCCTCCCCAAAGTCAGGCCTCCTGGCAGGGATCTTTAAGAAGCTCAAAAGCTTCCCAGCTCCTGCTTTCCAACAGGTAAGGTGTCACAGTGAACACCAGGGTCTCATACTCTACCTTCCAGTATAATAATATCACCTTTCTCCAAGGGTCTCATACTCTACCTCCCAGTATAATAATAGTACCTATCTCCAGGCTTGTTAGGGTGATTTAATGAGCTACTACATAGGCAGTGCTTACAATAATGCTTAGCACACACAGTAAGCACTTAATAAATGCAGCTATTATTATGCTCTGTAACCTCCCTGGGTGGGGTTGGAGAAGAAGGCAGGCAACCTTACTGAGTTACATGTTCTAATTAGGATTCTGGCTCATTGATAAGAGTCTACAGTCAAGCTGACAAAAGTCAAAGACTACTCTGAAAACTCAGGCTGGCACAAGTGCAAGGTGATGCTGCCATCTCACCCAGAGCCTGGGGTCCTGAGAGCAGTGTCCCGTGGCCCAGGCTGCCTTTTACAACCAGTCATTAGGGAGATTTATCCTGCAACCAGGGTCTTGCCATTCTGCTATAGAAACTGTATGAGTTCTATGCAAGAGAACTCCAAGTGC
The DNA here is from genome assembly GCA_004024945.1 of Uropsilus gracilis. Classification (NCBI taxonomy): domain Eukaryota; kingdom Metazoa; phylum Chordata; class Mammalia; order Eulipotyphla; family Talpidae; genus Uropsilus; species Uropsilus gracilis. The sequence goes on from PVHY01019147.1 coordinate 3,039, forward strand.
TTAACTTTGTAATAATGAAAAAGGCAAAAACAAAAAACAAATGTGGCTCTTGGGGAAAATTTCAGATACCCAAACAATGCAAAGACTTTGACCTTCAGACAAAGGATAGTATCTGAAGCTGAGCTCCTTCTGCATGCACCAAACTCTCCTCCCTGGTGGAGGATTCACACCTGTCCTTGCTGTCTGCTGAGAATGGGCTTGCTAGAAAGTAGACACCTGCACAATAGCACAGCCACCGCTAACTTGCCCAAGATCCCATTTCTCCGTCCACAAGAAAGGATCATTCTAGTGTCACCAAGTATTCTCGAGTGATGGATCTGCTCCTGATGGCAGACTAGGGGGTCCCCAGCAGTACCTGGCTGACTACAGACTTTGGGGCATCACTTTTAAAAGGCCCCCAGCTATTCTGACACTGCCATGTATTAGCAAATAGGCTGAAGAAGTTGTCTTGCTTTGCCCATTCAGCACAAAGGGAGGATTCCGGCATTATGATAACAGGGCCATTCATGTTGCTATCGGCGAGGGTTGTGTGTTCATACTTCCATAATAAACCTATTTTCAGGAGCTTATAATTCAACCGTAAAAATCCGCTTCCTGCACAAACTTGACTGAACCAAATCTCAGACTCTGAACATAGAATCCCTCCTTGACTTAAACCAGTTTTGAAAGATGCATTTGGAATGGGTTTACATTTACAAAGTGTCCCCAAATATTCGGAGTTTGAATGGCTCTTTCTTCAGTTGCTATCTAGAGATGACTAATCCGTTCCCATGTAAACGAAGCTCCAGCTCTTTTGATCAGTTTTGTCTGAAAGGTTGTCAAGTTGGAAAGAAGTTAAACACCGATCTGAAATGAATTAGAGAGCATTAGACAATAATTAAACTGAAATTAGGGCATCATTTATTCATCAAGTCATCACAAAGAAAAGAATCCAATCGTCACAGATACCTTTAAAATATTTAGATATCTTAAACACCTTTGCGAGAGTCAGGAGAGCATGATGGGATTGCTTCTGCTCCAGGGGCTTGCTGATGACAGTGACTGAATTTTAAATGCCACTGAGCTCTGGGGGGAAGTGGAGCCTGAAGCTGCTCTCCAGAAGCTGCTTCTCACTTGCTGACAAGCAGAAGCGATGACTGCCAGCAGAGTCTCTCATTCTCAGGGGAATGAGCTTGTCCCAGCCCCCCGCCCCACCAGGATCATGGGGGGCAAAACCAGCAGGTGGACCAGAGACACTTCAAAATGATTTCTAATAAGGATGCACCTACTTAACTGCAGGGCTTTTGTGATTCGGGACCAGTCCTGAAATCCTGGGGTGGGGAGATCCTAATAACTGGATTTGGAAGAAAATCAAACATCATCTTGCCCATTTGTCACCATCCCCCTGTCCTCATTCGTCCTCCCCAGGGCTCAACTTCTTCCCTGCTACTCCCCTACTCCCATCTGCGGACCTCAAGTCACCAGCACAGGACACACTGAACTTACCCAGGTCACTCTGACCACTGATCTTCACACTCTACTTTCAGTTTAGTCACCTTCTCCTTGAAGCCTTCCTGGCATGCCCCCTTCTGGAAGAACCAATTGAGGGGCCCTTCCTTGCACTGGGATGACTGCCTCTACCAGACAGGAGCATCTTGAGGGTGGGACTGAGTCTTTTGGTTCTTTTCACCAGTTGCCACCTTCCCAGGCACTCACTACCAAAGTGTCAATCAACGAACACGTGAATACTCTTCCAGAGCTGCCGTTTCTCTTTCATCCCCCTCTCAGACAAACAATCTGGGCAAATCAAGGCAGATCAGTGGCCGGCAAGGACAAGGTGTGTTTGGAGCAGAGGGTCTAAGAAAATGCCCAGGAAGCCTCCCTCCTGCTCATTCAGTCTGTCTTCTCCAGGCATTCTAAAAAATATGGGCTCTCCCCACCCCCCACAGGCTCTGCTGATTTTAACAGCTTCAGAGTATGAGAACAGAGGCCCTGTAGCACTTCATCAACACCCTTTGTGCAGAAGGGGAAACTAAGGCTAAGGAATGAGAACTGACTTGGCTTCACTTGCAACCAGGGAAGGCAACAGGACAGCTCCCTATTTAACCAACACCCCCCAGCCCCCACCATGCCCCTGCAAATGATGCTGGACAGGACACAGAGCTAAAGGGGACCTGGAATCAGTCACCCTCCTCCCAAGTCTGTGCCCTAGAGCTTGTTAGGGACACAGACTCTCAAGCCTCCTCCCAGTCCCACTGAACTGAATCCGCTTTCTGTCAGTCACCCAGGCACATGTGCAGGGAAAGCTGAGATGCCTGGCGGGCTGGGAACTTCTTGCTCAGTGGTTGAGCCCACCGGTGAGTCCAAGTCACCTGGGGAGGTCTAAAAGCTAAGCCGCCTGAGCCCCATCCCAAGGAGCAGCCAGCAGGGAAGAACCATCTAGAGCTCCTGGGTGGACAGAAGCACAGCCGCCAAGGAAGAGGATCCCGGGCCTGGCTCATAAGGTCTCTGAGGGGCTGCTGGCCCTGCCTGACTCGTGACGACATTCTAGCTTGAGGATAGCTGGTCTGTCATAGGGAGTTCTTGGTGGCACAACAGAAGCCTTTTCCTTGGAGGTCCCCAGGACCCATGGCTGGCTGCCCAACTCCTGGTGCCTGTAAATCCATGTGGTGTGGTGTCAGCTGTGCGCAAGTCTGCACACCTACCACACAGGTGACAGTCTGGGTCACCTCATTGTCCCACAAGGTGTCTGGTGCACATCATCTGTAATTAGCATGCATGTTCGCTCTGGTCAGGCTCTCTATTGTTTCTAGAAAACACCATTTTCCAACCCAGTGCTGAGGTGTCTGGCAAGGAGGCAGGAGCTAGAATAGCGCAGGTGGTCGAAGCATTTTATCTTTGGTTTGAAATTTCGTGGCACGGATGGTTTCTTTACTTTCAAAAATATTCTTTAAGTCGCTGGATTTCCTAAGGGAATCTTTTAACTATTTTTGCGTCGAACCTTAAATCTTCTCATTATGTCACTTGACTCCTCTGGTGTTATTAATCATTAATAGGATTCTGGCAAGGTGACTAATCTTGACACTAACTCCAAGAAAAGCTTAGAGCTGGAAAATGTGTACAGTGAGATTCAGGGCCCAGGGAAGCTGAGTAAAATGTAGCGGGGGCCCCCTGCCCCTCACGCCCTTCCTACCACCTGCTCTGTCTGTTTCTTCTCCGAACGGTACGCTGGGGTCTTGCCAGCCTATTTGTCACTTGGATGGCTGACTTGTGTCCACATCCAGTGTGAACCTAGAAAGAAGTCGGTCCCTTCTGCCGAGCTGAGAAAGTCCCCTCAGATGATTAACAGATGAGTGTTAGAAAGTGTAGCATTTCAAAGCTGCCCAAACTTGGTGGAATATTTTACATTTCGGGGCTTCATCTGTTTAACAGCCATTGTTTGCCTGGTGTGGCCCTGTGGGACATGTGCTTTCGGTTTGGTCTTTATTAGTTTTGTTCTTTATTTCCAGCTTTGCCTTTATACGGGCACAGAGAAAACCATGACTCAAGTCATGTACTTAAAGAGGTGTGTGGTGTGAATGGAAACAAATATCCCCTCTCCTCCGAGGAAGACAGGAGCCCCAGAGCGGTTTGGGGGGGTAGATAGTTTCACAGCTGATGCTGCTGGTGATGGGTATGGAGGGCCAGCGGGGCAGAACCCCAATGGACAACCAACATCCACACTTCTCTCCCTCCTCCCGGGATGTCAGAAGTTTAGACAGTGCTGGATCTGAGTGGTTCCTAGGGTCCAGTTGGTGGATTGTGATTCTGTCCAAATGCGAGGAAAATCTCCATTTCTTCTCCCAGCCTAGAAAGGTTTTAGGCCACATGGAGGCCACATACCCACTGCAGACACTGTGCCAATGTCAGAATTTGCTTCAATGCTTCCCATAGACAAGGACCCCTGGGAACCAGGAGGTTTCAGAGCATGGAGAGAGGAGACCCCGGTGTCACAGAAGGCGCTAAACAAAGGGGGCATCCTCTGTGTGTGAGTGAGATAGAAGAAGAGACAGACAGACAGACAATACTAGGTGAGGAGTATTTGCCCTTTTTCTTCTATCATGAGCACTGATGGCAATCACTCAGTTAAATGGACTCACTCAACTGGGCAGCAACAAGGACTCACTCAACTGGGCAACAACAACAAATGTGTGTTGGTCCTTGATCACCACTCCACATCGTCTACATGTCTACACAACAGATACATCTAGGTACTTAGGTAGATGCACAACACAGTGTATACTGGAGTGTGTATACATGTCACTTACATACAGCAATACACTGTATGCGCACATGTAGACACACCCTATATGTTACATGCAATGGAAGTTGTGCTTTGTTGCTCCCAAGACTGTCTACTACTTCCTCATCCCCATTTCTCATGGGCTTTGTGCGACATATCAAAGAGACATTGGAGCGTGGGCACAGAAAAGAGAGATTTCATCTGAAGGTATGAAAGCTTTTACAAAATCAAATGTAGTGCTTAATTCTGTCTGGTTATAGCATCAGTATTCAAGAGCTTTCCCCCCATCATAGCTCCACCACTTAAACAGGCAAAGGGTCCACTGAGTTATAACAGAAAATGACACTCATCCAAATGCACAGTGACACCTTACCCACAGGAACACCCATGTGTGCACCCCACAGATTATGACAGACCATTTTCATCCCCAAGTTTCCTTCCTACCTCTTTCTAGTCAATCTTCACACCCAAAGAAAACATGATGGCATCTATACAACCCTTGCTATACATTAGCTCTGAAATAGTGAGAAAGGTAAATACCCTAGTGAAAGGCCACAACCTTTAATTAACTAGAAGTATTCAAAGCCATGTATTGGTCATTTGCTATATGTAGCACGGTGCCAAGTGCTTTAACTCGTACCTTATCTTCATAAACACTAAGAGGAAAGTGCTATCCCCATTTAATAGGGAATTTCAGCTCAGAAATGGTGTAATTGACTCAAAGTCACACCACTGGTTGGGAACAGAGGCGAGACTGAACGTGGGTTTATTTCTGCAAAGCTTGAGACCTGACTTACTGAGCAACACACTCCAGGGGTGTTGTGTTCAGAGGGTGTGAGATAAAACTCTGCAAGCCACAGATCCAAAAAGCTAAAACTTATTCTAAAATCGTAGGTGAGATACAGGTTAGGTTGAATCATGAAATTGTTAATATACAACTATTTATAACCTATAAAAGGGCAATCTCATATGGTTTAACCTTGTTCTTTAATGAATGACAAATTTCACCTAAATATATAACTAGCTTCTACTAACTAAAATTCCTGATTGACTTGAATTATTGATATATATATATATATATATACACACATATATACATATATATAAACAAATACCTCAGTGAAGGTACTGGGAATACAGAAATAACCAAAATTTATAATAAAGTAGATCCACTTTTAATAGATTGGTCAAGTGGAAAAACATCTTTGTGAATGAGGAATTTGTTCCCACAAACAATATCACCTTTTCTATACAAAGGCTAGCTTCATTTTTACAAGAACAATATTCTCAACTGTCAGAAGCTGAGCCTGTGATGTTTGTTGTTCTGTACTTGTAAGGTTAGAAAAGTAATTAATACAGTTTCTAAAGATTTGTCATAAAAGTTCTTCAACAAAAATACTCCATATGGTGAACATTCTGTTTATTTGGGGTTTTATGAAGTAGTATAAACAGTAACTCAGTGTTTTATCAAAAGGTGTCAGTTCTTGACCCCACACAATGGGATGCAATTTTACATATGATTTGCATTTTAACATAATACTCAAATAAACCAAACTCATACCATGCCACCTACCTGCAATCTTTCTAGTTCTGGTGTTCTAACTAAAGAAAGCAAAAATGAATTGAGGTTCTTTCAGGGATATACAGCTGAAGATACAGTAAATTTGCTAACTGATGGCATTTTTTTAATTGATTTTCATTTTTTTAGAGCAATTTTAGGTTCATAGCAAAATCAAGTAGAAAGTAGAGGGAGTGTCTATATATGCTCCATCCAGATATATGTGCATCTTCCCAATGGAGTGTTTTCTTTATGTGGATATTTGGATTTAATGTGTGAATAGAAATATTGACAATAAAGTTATTTTATCACGATCACAATAAATCCAAGCCATAGAAGAAAGCTAAGGCCATTATGAATTATTTTGTGATACCAGAAAAAAAAAACAGATCTTACAAAATCATACTAAAATTAAAGATAGAGACCCAAAACCCTTAATGATATAAATACAAATTGATCCAGCAATGTTTTAATATGAGTGCATTGTGATTAAAGTGGATTCATTCCAGGAATGGAAAGAAAATCTAACATTAAGAAGTCTGAAAATATATAAATATACATAACTTGTTAACAAAGAGACATGATTAAATTAGTGTCTAATATGTTAATAGTCATTCTGAACAATAGAAAACAATTAGAATAGAAATAACAGGAATTAATTTAAATATTACCAATACCATAAACTTCAGACCCATGGCAACCGTAATATCAAGTGACAGAATTCTGAAATCATTCTCAGCAAATCGACAAATGAAGATGCTTGTTATTATTTGAGATAGTTGATACTCTGTTATAACACAATAAAATGAAATAATTGCTGAAAACAAATGAAGTTATCTTTATAACTAGGCATGGTATAAATGAAAACAGTCTACTAAAATCTCTTCAAATTAACACATTTTGCTAACGTGACTATATGAAACACATCTGCAAGTATCAATATTTTTATGATTAATGAGCAAAAATTCTAGGAAAAATAGTATATGCATAATCTCAAAGTATTTTACCCAAGGTATTTATTTATAACAGAAAGGATTTTAAATTGGTGAAACCCAAGTGAAGCCACCAAGTGATCATTAGCCCTTTTCTGTGAAGAACCAAGGGACATTATGAGTCACTAGGAAGGATATGTAATGCCATTTTTCTTGTATTCTTGCAAAAAAAAAATGCATAGTCTTAAACCAATCATAGAAAATACTAGATAAACTAAGTGGAGCATATTTGACAAACTTTCAAGATGTTAAGTTCAAGTGAAAAAATGGAAGAAAGGGAAAAGTAAAAGTTGCAGAAGTGAAAACAATTGCTTGTATTCTGGAAAGCTGGGTAGGTCTGAAACCCATAGCAGATGAGCATGAAGAATCAACTGATAAAATCCAACTAAGATCTTAGTGTAGTGAGCAGTTTTGAACCAAGGTTGAATTCCTGGTTCAAATAATCAGCCCACAGCTTTGGAAAAGGACCGCATCAGTGAGAGTGGATTGAGGGGTATAGAGAAACTGAGGATGTTTTACAGAGTGCAAAATTGATTTGAAACAAAAATGCTTTAAGACACTATAGTTTTTCTCTCTATTAACATTATTCATTCTGGTTTCCCCCAAAGTATATGTAGAAACAAGAATCTGAGATCAAGGAACTTATCTGAGCAGTGTTTAGTCGCATGGGCTGCCATCACAGAATGCCAAAGACTGGGTGACAATGGAAAGAAATACATAACATTATAGACCTATTATATAAGAAATATATAGCATCGGCATGTTATTTATTATATACAAAGAAACGTACTTCTCACATTCTGGAGCCTGCAAAATTGAAAGTCAAGTTTCTTGGTAAGGCCTTTTCCTGGCTAGTAGGTGGTCACCTTGTCATATCCCTCACATGGTAAAGAGGGAGGAAGAGAGCGAGTTCTTTGGCTCCTCCTACAAGGGCATTACTACTATCAGTTCAGGGGCTTGCCCTTATGACTTTTTTCCATTCGTTCCTTAAAGAGCCTCACTCCAAAAGCAATCATATTGGGGTTAAGATACCAATGCATGGATTTTTGCTTGGGACACAAACTGAGCTGATAGAATCAAAGTGATTCTATCAGAAACAGCAGAGGCAAGAAAGGGAAACCCATATCCAGAATAAGTTTCAATCCCCAAATGACAAATGCTAGCCTCTTGCTGTGTTAATGTAATCAATTTATCACCCAATGACTGATTTTCCTTCTTCAAACAATGTGAGCTGTTGAGGGTTCAACATTGATCCCTGCAGCTGACAGCTTGTGGATTTAGTGACTGCAGCAGTAGATGAGTCAGACCTGGACTGAATCAACTAGTAGAGTAAGAACTAGTGTGGCCAGGGCAGGGGACAACTGACCTCTTCTGTCCCAGTTTGGGGTCTCTGTTGGAGTAGAGACTCCAAGTGGGCACTAGATAGTTAAGGAAGTGCTAAAAGTTTCTCTTGAGCCAGCAGGGCATTGATTGACTTTAATTCAAAATAACTTACATGTCAAGGTGACATGCGTTGGGAAAGTTCTTCTGAACATTTTGGAAGGGGGGTGCTAACATAACTAATGAACACAACATACTGCATCTGCTCCAGGGCATGCTAGAAATTCACTAGGTAGCAGTGACTTTCCCATACAAACTATGCAGTTGGAACTTCTGGCTAGTCACTATCAAAATTAATCATATCAGAGAATGCCATTAAAGAAAGCATTAGATAAATCCCCCTCCCTTTGAAACTTGAAAATTCATTTTTAAGAGAAAGTCATTCTTTTCTACTTCGTCCCAAATATATCTGCTTATCTGAGTACCTAAAGATAGATGAGTGAAAATTTAAGAATTTTAAAAATAAAAATCTAACTTGATTATGCAGGTACCTCCAAGCAGTCCACTGACAGCTTCCCAGGAGTCTATGTAGATCCTTACTCAAAATAATTTCTCCCCCCACACCAAATTGATGACTGCTCACTCCCACCATTTTTGGGGTCACCTCTGAGTGAGAGTGCAGTGTGGCAGCATTTACTTCTAGCTCACAACAGCATGCTTAGACCCACCTGTGAACCCCCCCCCCCAGAACTGGGTTTTATTTCCTCTATTCACTGGTTGTAGGGAATGACCATAGCTGTGAGGTAGGTGAGAGGTAGAATCTATCTTCATCTCTCACAGTCTCCTGGAGAATGTTAATCTGGTGCCTCTTCTGGCACTGCCAGTAGGATGTCAGCCTGGGAACACTCAAGGATGTCAGGGGTTTGGGCCAGCACCACAGTGTCTGCCATACTCACAAAAAACCAGTCACAAAAAGGTCTTATTCAACATATTAACCAGGAATAAATTTCATAATAAAAGCATGGAGTTTATAGAAAGAAAACTATAAAATCTTATTGAAGAGCTTAAAATAGGTCTCAAAAAAATGGGAAAACATATCAAGTTCCCAGTGTAGGTATGTTAATACCATAAAAACATCAGTCCTCAGATTAAGTTGAAATGCAATTTTCAGTCAATATATTTTGGGGGGGTGGGGGCAAAAGTAGGTACTGGGAGTGCATGAAACTCAAGTTTATATATAGTAATAACTATCTGAGAATGACCAAGATTATTTTGAAAGAAAGCTATTTGGATGGGTTCCCTTGCAAAACAATGAATCTCATTAGAGTCTTACAACGTAACCTACATGCATGCATACATACTCTCTGCTACACTATAATCTAAACAACCTGCCATGGCAGGAGAATTAATGGATCACAAGCAGAACAGAACCAGAAAGAGATCATGTCTATATGGGAACAAGATATGCGTGGCACTTTGATCCAATGTGGAGAAGAAGGTTTATTTTCTAAATATGCAGGACTAACTGGTTGGCTTTTGGGGTAGAGGGAATGCTAAATCTCAAAATTCACATCATAAGCAAAAATAAATTCCAGATGAAATACTCAAAAGCTGTGGGTGTGGAGAAAGGTTGATACTTTCCACCTGAGAACCAAGTGTTTGGGTTCTTCTGGGGAAGGCGCAGGAGGAGAGCCACAGCATAGCAGCCTGGGATACTCTGCCCTTGGGGCAAACTCCAGTGACCCAGATGGTGGGGGGTGTGGCTCTGTGCCCCAAAGCACTTCCCCAAAGTGCACCCACCTTGCTCTCTGTGCTCCAAACATCTCCAGATCTCAATTTCCTCAGCCGGAAGAGACTGCAGGGGATGAGGTAACCAACACAAAGCACTTCAAACAGCTCCCTGCATGTCGCAAGCACCCAGTAAAAGCCACTGCGCACGCTAATAGCAGAAGGATCGTCTGATTCTGCTCTGTCAAGGTCTCAAGCAAACCAGGGCGCATTCAGATCTTTGCCAGAAAACGTCCTCCCCAACATCCTGACAGCAGCCACGTGGCACCCAGGGTCGTTCCTGCGCGGACGCTGGTCCCCACAGCAGCCGCTGAGTAGGGTCGTGGGCACCTCTCCATTCCTACAAGCACCTGCTTCCCCCCATTGGTCACTGTGCTGCCAACTCCTGGGCTGTAGCACACGACGGCTTAATTCCCTGCGTCGCTTTTGTCAAAGGTTAGAGAAGAATACCAACCCTCCATATCCTCGGGGCTATTATCTCCATGCCCGGGGTTCCCATAGGTCAGGTAAGAGCACAGGCAGGAGCCTCCAACCAGAGCAAAGATCCGGATTGCGAGGGGCCTGCTGGGATACCAGCATCCCTGGAAAGCAAGGGGTGGGAGTCGTGGCCAGGCCGCAAGCTCAAGTAACACACCTTACTCGAACGTATTAACAGAAGGCTAGGCAAGAATAGAGGAGAGAGAGCACCGGCTTTGATGAACCAGGACACTGGATTCTCCCAATCAATAGCACCTGGTCACTCGACCTCACCTCGTGCCATACGATGATCATCCCCAATGCACATCCCCACGCATGCGCGTTCCTATTTTTGCCGTCTTTCATCTTTATCCTTCCCTTGTTTCTCAGCAAGTAGGAGACCGCCCTTGGATCAGAAGGCTACACCACCTTGACCTGCGCCTTTTGAGGGACCCATCGAGTGGTCTGTTTGGGTTTCCCACTGCTCCAACCTGTTGGGGTTCTGAGTGATCTTTTATCAGCTCAGGCATCCCAACGCTGTCACCCTGAGAAGCTACAGGCTGTTTCCCTCTAACTAGTTCCACTAACTCGACCTTATTAGCTCTACGGGTTGCTTGCCAGTATAGCTTTTCTATTATAGAATATTCCTCCACTTAGAGAGGTGAGCAGCCTGACCTAACCCGATCAAGCTGATCATATCAGAGTGTTGTCTTTCAATTAGGTTTCCCAACAGTTTCCCCAGCTTCAGGGTGAGACTCCTCAGGGATCTATAAGACCTGGAAAGGATATTCCATGAAGTCCTCTTAGAAAAAGCAGAAATCCTGAAACACATCGCTTTTGCCCTATAACTGCAAAGCTTGCTCAAGTGGGCACCAAGGGCCAGGCTTCTTCTGGCCGGCACCAAGGGGTCCCTGTTGGCACTGTCTGTTCAGATGCTGAACTGGACACTCAAGTTATCCTTTGCTTTTTCAAATTGGTAGCAGCACTGGCAGAGGAAATGATCCCTGACACCAACTGTGCGACCAGATACCACGTTTAGTTCTTCACGTGTGTACAGAGCAATAATAAGTGAAGTATTCGAACGACTCAGATTTTTAAAATGTTATTTTGCAATAGTCTAAGTCACAAAAACTTGCAAAATACAGTGCAGAGTTCCTGGGGCGTTAGCCAAATTTCCCCCAATGACAAAATCTTATGTGAGCTCAGCTAACTGACAGGGTGCACAAGAGAAGTGGCTGTTGCAAGTGACTCAATTTTCAGGGGGTGCTGTGCAATACAGAGTAGATTATTAAAACATCAGATTTATATTATTGACTCATGATGAGAATGAACAAGGTGACATAGGTAATACAGCCAACATCCCACACCTGGGGAGCCCTCAATGACTCAGTTTTGTCATTGTTTTCATCATTGCCATTATCCATCTTGTCCCATTCTACGAATGCAAAACTGATGCTTAGAAAGTTTAGGAACTTTGCCAGAAAGCATGTGAACTCGTTTCAAACACTGGTCTGATTCGAAAGCTGTGTGTGTCTTTCTGTATGAAAAAGTCGCCTGCTTCCCAGGACTCACTTCATGACCAAGTCTAAGGTCAAGTAAATTCCACAGGATGCAGACAGAGCTATGCTGTAAAGCTGCCTCCACCCCTTTGTAACTGTGACAAACTTTTAAGTTAGGAAATAGGAATATCTATGTGTATGCTTCCACACAGTGTCCCACATTTTATTCATTTAAAAATACCCAAATTAGAGTATTGAAGGAAATCCCCAGTTCTCTTTAATTTTTCATCTATTAAAATTCTAAAAGCAACAGGCTCAGACCTCAATGTAGGTGCAAGTCTTGGAGGGACTCCCCACTTAGCATCGCAGACAACAAGAATTTTCCAACGATGATGCTAAGCAGAAGTCAGTCGAATGTTGCTGAGAAAAAATAAGGAAATAAAATCCTAAAACTTCACAGTAATTCTTGGTCCTACACATGATTTTTTTCCAGATGAGGTCCTTGGGATGAGCCCACTCCCAGAGTGAACACGTTCACATCAATATATGGATATAAATAAGCAGGCAGGATGGCATTAAAGACAGCAGGGGAGGGAAGGTGTGATCCTACCACAATTGTGGACTGTTTGGGAAAGGGACATAGATGATTTGAATATAACAAGTTTTAATTTCAGTTTGATAACTATTTGATGTTCATACTGTAACAGATCCAATGGTATCCTAGATAATGAAGTTTACAAAGTTGTGTTCACCTTCTTTTGATGTCCATCATGTACACAAGTTATCATCCCAAATCCCAAAGGAGCAATAAATGTGCCTCAGCAAAGGACCCCTGAAATGTAGGGGTCCATCAGCCACAATGGGAGTGACTGGAATCTACCTCAGGATGAATGGAGATGTCATGCCTCAGTGTCCACCTTTTCTCCTTTTCACATGGACAAAACCTTAATTCTGTTGTTGGAAGTTATGTGCCAAAATGAAACCATTCCCAGTTTTGGCCTCAATTGAATGCTTGAGAGTGGTGTGTAGGCTGAGGTTATCACGGGGAGACATTTGCCCTTTTCCTTCCTGGAAATTCTTCCTTCCTGGAAGCTAGCTGTGATGGTTGGGGCTGCAGCAGTCAGTTTGTAGTTATCTAGCTTCTTAAAATTCAGCCTAAGTTCCCTCATTTAGAAGCTGAGCAATTTAGTCTACCTTTCTAGTCTGTAAAATCAAGATAACACTGTCTCATAATAGTTGAGGTCATCTCCCTAAACAGGCTTACAATTGATTTGTTGAACAGTAGTAGTCCTTTTTCAAAAAATGCATTTGATGCCATTGGAAATCCAAATTTACTATTATTTAGATTTTTCTCTAACTGGTAAAAGGTCTATAATATACAAGCAGATCAGACACCCCCACTACTCTTTCAAATTTGCATGTTTTCAGGCCATCACACTTGGACCACTCCCAGCCACTTGAGCTACATGCTCAGTTCCCTCTTCTGCATTTGGGGGAGGAGTTGAACTCAGCACTGCATCTGGTGATAGGATAAGCCAATTCAGTGCTTTTCTACATGTCACTCCCAAGGCCTGCAATTGCAAAAAACAGAAAAGGGAAAACCCAGCCAGTCTAGGGAGCAGCATGAGCCAGCAGGTCCTGGCTTTCCAGAACCCCACACAGAGAATTCTGAGACTGTGTGAGTTCCCAGGGAAAGCTGACCTAAGTGTGCCCAGAAACAGGGAATGTGCTTGCCTATATCAGGATTCACCAGCCCCGAGATGCCTGTGTTAGGGAGAGACAGAATAAAGTAGAACAGCTGTCAGATTAACTGTCTATTGTAGCCTGACCTAGTCCAAAGATTTAAGGCAGTTTGCTCACATATACGATATGCCCATAGGATAAAAAAAGATGTTGCAATGAAGGGAGAGCATGGACGCAGCTCTGTGGGCAGTCAGCACCCCCAAAAATGCCCTGGCAGTGTTCAGAAGACCTTTGTGGCCCTCAGTTTCTCCTCTGGAAAATCGGGTAGGATGGACCAGGTCGCCTCTTCCAGCTTTTTGTCTTGCAACCAGATAAGTGACCATCTCTGACAAAAATGCTTTGTGCCAAGTACACTGCTAAACACCACCACATCTAATCTTTGAAATAAACCCCATTTTAGGGGGTCCGGGGTAAGAGGCCTATGGGTGCTTTGATGGTGGCATGTTGGGAGGTGTTTTACAACTGGGGTTGCCTCCTCAGTTTCCAGCAGTTGAAGGCTGGAGCCCTTGGCGTGAACATGTCAGGCTCTTTAATAGTGAACACGGGCAAACAGCCAGCAAAGAAATAGTTCCCTGAGTCTCTAGGATCCCCTGAGTTCCCCTGAATTCTCCATGAAGGTGAGCAGGCAACTGAGCCTCCCTGCTTCCATGAATCTTCACGCTCTTTCTTTGGGCTCTCTCTGGTGTTCCCCCTTTCCTTGAGGTAACACCACCCTTTTATCCTTGCCTCTCAGGTCCAGGTGTGCCTACTCACACATGCACACAACCATCAGGCCAGGTAATGCAGTCTCAGGGGAACATAATACCACAGGTGCTGGTCAAGGTGCTAATGGCGGAAGGGTATGGAAAATCCTAGTACCCTTTTACCCTACAGGAGCTAGAAACCAATCCCCTAAATCATGTACAGTGTTGCAAACCAGTGTCACCTCCATAAAGAAAAACATTTTTTAAAAACCATTTTTAAAACAAAAGTGTTGGGGGACAAAAACATCACTCATTGGAAAAGAAAAAGCAACAAACCTTATTGGTACCTTGAATTAAAACAGCAAATATCAAAGGTTTTGGACTCGGGTCGAAAAGGAGGGAAAAGCCTCCAACTTACAAGCCATAGGTTCGTATCACCCACGGGTAGCAGTTGCTACTCAAAATGCAGTTTAACAAGGCATTTTATTAACAAAGGAGTTCAACAGGGAAAATGAAAAGTCCTTAAAGCCACAAGTGGCAGTTATCTTACCCCAGTCATCATTCTCAGTACCAAAGGTCCCAAAGACACAGTCCAAGATGGTGCCCCTTTACCCCTCCAAACCTCAGAGGTTGTCATTCTGCAAAGTCCAGTCTTTCTCTGGCGTCTTCTCTTTCCTTCTTTCTCCAGTATCCCAAGCTGCTCTGCTTCTTCAAGGTGCTTCAAATTTTTTCCACAATTGCTGATGTACAAATCAGCTATCCAAATTCCTGGTCATTACCAGGTACCAGCTTTCCAGGCCACATTGCTGCAGCATCACACCCTCCTTACTGGTCACTCTTCCACTGGCCACCATGACTCCTTGCCACCACCAGTTCACTCTTCCATGGGGCTTCTGCCCAGCCTTGTCACTTGAGCTACTCTTTACCTGCCTGCCATTCTCTTCTCTCCTCTCTGGAAGGCTCTCCTGCATCCTTCTCCAGGTGCCAAAACCTCTGGCTCTCAGCTTCACATGGTTTTGCTTCTCATGCAAATCCTCTCCCAGCTGCTCCCTCCACCAGCCAGTTTTTAACTGCCATGCCCCCAAGGGTGAGGTAGGGGCACCCAGTGTCCGTATAAGAACCACAACTCTAGAACATGGAGCAATCAATGGATACTCTTCCTACATCACACCTACCCTCCACCTACTACCAGCACCCCCCCCACTGCTACCACCTGCCCCCTCTTCCTCAAACTAAATACAAAGCTCACTAAATTGCTATGAACTTTAGTGACTTTAGGACTCAGGAAATGACCTCAACTTTATATATATGCATTTTGATGAAAAGCAGCTAAATCTCAAGTTTAAGTTCAGTAGCAAAGGGCATCCCCAGGTAGTGTGCTGAATTTTGCAGACACAAATGGCAGAACTGATGATTGACAACCCACTGGCCAGGCTGGGAAACTTCCCTGGACACGTGCCAGATTAGCGGTCCTTGAGTGCAAGTGTGCCCCGGCTCACTCAGGGCCTCGGTGAGTTCTAGGTTGCCCGTCTCCACATGCCAGTGTTGGTTTGAGTGGGTCTAGAGATGGACCCTAGAAGTCTGCAAGTCCAACCAACTACCAGCAGCAGCTGCTGTCCCAGAAACCACACCGGGAGGAGCATTGCTTGAGATGAAGAACCCATGTCCCAGAAAAGGTGCCACCAAGACGCTCACAGTCATTTTGTTTAACCAAAGAGCTCATCAGCCTCCATCTGGAGTAAGTCATTGGAAGGGAAGCGTTTGCAGGGATCTCATGAACGACTTTTTAAAAACAGCATCATGTGAGCTGAGATGCCTCAGTCAGCGAGGAAACCTTAGGTCAGAGGCAGCTGGCTAACTGGCCAGGGCAGGGCTCACCCTCAAACCCAGACTGTGTCGCTTGGCGTCCTGCTCTGTCGGGACCTTCAAGTACAGAGCAATCATCCCAGGGCGCATCTTCTTCCCAAAGGCTGGCTCCCTTTGCACCCTGATGTCCAGGGCTGACAGGAGCCCCCCTAGATTTAGTAGAAGTGGAAAAACCCCACTGGTGGCCCAGCAGCCCCAGACAGTTCTTAGAAAAATTAGGCTATCTTTCATTAGCTATCTATCATGTGGCCTCCACCAGGCTGCAGGATATGAGGGCCATTTAATTAGGCCCTGCACCACTCTCTGGTGTGAAAAGACTCTCAAACACTTTGATTCCCCACTGCTTCTCAGCAGGAAGTTGTTGGCGATAATTGACATAGGATTTCCTTGTTAACCAGCAGCAGACATGCCGGATTAAAGCGACAGAGATCTCAAGAAGAAAGTGAAAGAGATAAGAAGCTCGGGAAGACTTCTGCTTATTTGGCACTTGAGGATGGGGAGGCAACAGCAATCACCCACTCAAGTGGTGACTCTGGAGTGGAAGGCCGGCCCCCTTATCAGACCCATTTCAGCTTGGCTGATCAAAGATTGACTCCCCGTAAAATCGCATAGGCCTAGGGTTTGTTAGTTTATTAAGCGGCAGGTTTGAGGAATTATCACAGGTTTAAAGATGGATTGCAGTTTATGGGAAGGGGGAGAGGATTATCGGGTTTTCATCTTAACAATTATAAAATATCACAGCTGAAAGCTTGCTTGCAAATGACATAATTTTCCTCTGCCAACTACACAGGTCATTGTGAGGCCACACGAAGCATCCTCCATGGTGGAAATACAGGCAAATTAAGTCTGGGGATGAGCGAGCACCGGGTCTCCAAACACCTCCTCAGCTTCCAAAGCGAGCTCATTTGGCTCTGTGCGAGTCCATGGGTAATTATACTGCACTTCTTAGCCAACTGCTTAGGTGACTTGCGTTCAAGCGAAAGTCCAGAGAAACAGCCCACTGACATGACTCTCAGAAAGCGGTTGTGATGAACGATCCCAAATACATCTGCATGAGTGAGTGAGTGAAGTGTCCACTCTGGAGAAAAATCAGTGTCCCTTAGTGACCAGCCTCCCAAGATTGCATGCGGCCTTAACAGAGGGTGACCAGCCTTCCAAGATTGCAAGCACTTATGGGCCTTTCTCTGGACACCTGTCTACAGGCCCTGGGCTGGCCAAGGGGCCAGAGCGTCTGCAAGTCTCTGCTTGTGTCCTTGACCGAGGGCCTGAGTTTCCAATAAAAGTGTCACCACTAGAGCTTTCCAACATAGCCTTTCCTGAGGTTCCCAGGTTTGCTCTCAGTTGTCAAAAAATGTTTATAGGAAAAAAATTAGAAAATACAGTAAAATATTTAGAAAGAATAAAGATATTTCTCCCTACCCAGTGATGAAAACCTGCAGCTTGTATTGTTACATTGACATGATCGCTCATAGAATCAGGTTTATTTCTGGTGTATTTAAACAACTCAGAGTTTACTTAACAATGAACCTTGCACATTTTTCCTCTAGATAATGTTATTTGAAGGTATGGTTCTGAGCCACGGTGCTATGTGTGATAACATGACTTACACTAAGTCCCACAACTGGACATTTAGATAGCCATTCATTTTTTTGCTATTGGCAAACAAAACTAAAGTGACCGACTTTGAACAGACGTCTATGTGTGTTTTACTACCTTTACAACATGTGAAGTTCTGGCTCCAAGGGAAGAGGGTTGTTTTTTGTTTTTTTCTTTTAAGGATGTGGCAGATTTTCAACATTACTGGGAAATAATTTTCCTGGAGTCAAAGTCAGAAGCGTTTGTGCCTCCCTCCCTGCATTAAGAGTGAACAGCTCAGCTACTTTATGGAAGCATAAGCCTTGCTCTGTGCAGCACTGGGGTGCCTTCCGCCTGCTCCAACCTTTCTCTGTGAAGATCAGTGACAGATGATGCCAGTACACAGTGACTCAACAGTCAAGTTAATAGGGCCAACCTCTGAAGATAACCATGTCAATGTTCACGACTCAAACATTGAGCGCATCTTTTATCAAAGAAGTTGGAGTTCCTCTAAGAGCACTAATTCATTATTCACAAGTGCGAAAGGAATTGGTCGGAAAAACAACAGAAAACCTTAAAAGCAAAGTGAGAAAAAGAGAAACTGATTCGGGATGAAACTTGTTAACAAAATAACCACCAGGGCTTGGTCTAGCAGAACAGAAAGACTTTAAAAAAATTTTTTATGTGTTAAAAGGTTTAGATGGTCAGACACCAGTCTTGGTCACTATCTGAAAACAACAATCATCGTTGCTTTCTGTGTCAGTCTTTCAAGTGAGTATGAAAGTGCAATTGTTCCTCTTTGAAGGATGTTTAGCATGCAGATAGCTGAGATCAGCTGGGATGTTAGACTCTTCCAGAATGAAAAAAAAGTGATATGCAAGGTAAAAGTTTCTACCAACTGTGTTTGATGGAGCATCAAAAAATAATAAATACAGATGTGCATAGCTGACCTCTAGCTTTAGAGCACAGGTTTGTAGAAAACAATTTCTTCACATGCTGCATCTAGGAAAAATAATCTTTCCCACTTCTTGTCTACAGTAAAGACATTCTTCATTGACCTTAAAGTATAACTGATGAAATTGTTGTAAGACTCAATGCAGACATTGCTTACCTGATCAAACAACATTACAAGCCACATTGAGTCATTCAATATTCTGAAATCGCATCTATTTCTCTGAGAGCAACGGCATAGAATAGCAGTTCACCTCTTGGCACCAGAAACCAGAATTCACTTCATAAAATCACAGAGCACAAACACAGATTCTCATGTGCCCAAAATGAGCCCATTGCTGCCCAGGGAAATATACATGAACATAAATCTCTTCACAATTTTCTCTTCTTGTCCTTTTTATTTTGGATGACCTCTAGCTATTCGATAAGGAATGATGCAATGAAGTTATCATTCATGGTATGACCAGCTGACCTGGAGCATTTATAAACCTACTCTTACAATGGTAACCCTGACTTTCAACACTTCTGCCCATCTGAAAAGCAGAAGAACAGCCAGCCTCCTGTGCCCCCATCCTGCTGATAGAAGAGATGGAGAAATCATTTCAGCAGCCGAGCTCTTTGCACAGAGAAACAGCTGTCCAGGGGAGTCAGGATGCACACCAGGGAGGCATCACTCATGCAATAAAGAACAGCAAGAACACCACCTTCTCAAGCTGGTCCTGGAGCATGACTTGGGAAGAATTGCCCCAGGGACCCTTGTAATTTAGGGTACAGAAATCAGAGACAATGGATCTTGCTGTAATGGTTTTCTCATTACCATGTTGGGAATTTTCAAGTCCAGGTCTGGAAGAATAACCCCGTGTCTCCAAGGTTAGTAATACAGTCCAAAACACAGTTCCATCTTTCACTGCACCTCAGGGGTGAATGAAAGGTTTCAAAGCTTGAGCTTAAGCCTCGATCTATAAAGGCTTTCCACAGAGGAGGGCAGCGAGCACTTTTAAATAGCAACTAGCAGTGGTCTTTTCTGCTTTTCCAATAAGAAGTTTGTGTTTTCATCTCATACACTGAAGAGCCCCAGTTTCCAACCCCTTATAAC
Source organism: Uropsilus gracilis (assembly GCA_004024945.1). NCBI lineage: Eukaryota > Metazoa > Chordata > Mammalia > Eulipotyphla > Talpidae > Uropsilus > Uropsilus gracilis. Next base: position 22,827 of record PVHY01019147.1, read on the forward strand.
TTGCCGTGGGGACCTATTGACTTAAAAAATCCTTCATCAAGTCCAAAGGATTGGTTTTATTAAATAGAACATCCTTCCTCCACAAGACAAGGGGAATTAGATTAACATTTGCTACATGTATCATGATATCTATGTAATGTTATCCTGGTAACAATAGCAAAAGAACAAAAACATGATGTGTGGACATTTTATAAATTGTCATTTCTGGTTTCCTTTTCATCCTTTCATAATCCATTCCTCTAGAAAGCTCTGGTGCTTCTCTGGCAGAATGAGCCAAGACAGACTTCTCAAAGAGGAGCTGATTTTCTTAACACCTGTAATGAGTCACTTATGTATGTCAAGAGCGCCCCGCGCTATGTCAGGCAAGGTTGCAGGTATTTTTTCATCAATGGTCTCATTGCATCCTCACGCTACCCTATGTTTGAAAACAAATTTTCAAAACCAGAAGTCTTCATTAATTCATGTGTTTAGAAATAAGCATCGAGTGTCTACTATTTGTCAGGCTCTGAGTTGAGTGTGAAGGTGAAGATGGAAAATAGGAAGTGAATACATGCATGTGGGACATGCAGACCACAGACAGCGACAATGCTATGGTGTCATCGAGGCAAGAGCGTGCTGGTTAGTGTCCCGGTATCTGTAGACTCTGAAGCAGGTCAAGTGCAATCCCAGCTAGGGGATTACTTTAGACTGATGTCCTTGGGTAAGCATCTCTAAGAGCTGACACCTAGCAGATGCTTCAGCAATACCACTACCTACTAATCAGTATTATTTTTATTTTTAGTAACACTGCCCATGTTGTAACAACCTAGCAAAGTCTTAGGGAATGACAAAATTCAGAACAAGAAGTTTCCACCTCTAACATCAGCAGTACTCTAATAGCCATCAATTTTGCCCGATTTTTCAGGGTTTCCCATGCTCACCTGCAGACCCATACTAAATAATTGCAGCTTCTTCTGTCTGACTTCACTGTTGGGGGGTGGAGGTGGGGAACAACTTCTGTAACGGTTCTTCTTGAATGTTCACGTTATTTTAAAATCTGGTGAATTCAGCTTTCCCTCATAGAACGATGAAGGCATGTATAGTATTTTGGAGGGATCTACGTGAGATTATTCATCAGAACTAACTTAGCTTGGCAGCCCAACATAGGGCTCCCCCTCCCACCCCACATAACTTCTAGGGAGGCTAGGCACCCTTGGGTTTTACAGCCATTTTAAACAAATGCAAAAGTGTGAGTTTTTTTTTTTTCCCTGTCTAATTGCTTTCATTTTTTGGTGGTAAAGGGGCTTTTGAGACCCTTTTCTGTGGGAAATGGTGCTTTGGAATCCAAGACTCATTTTTCTTAGTGATGCATCTGCTTTTAATGTCCTAACTGGTGTATGGAACAGATACATCTTCCTGGTCTGGGTTTTCTTAAATAGCCAGAAGTCTTCATGATAAAGACAGCAACCATCTAATAAAGAAATAAGTCTAAAACAAAGAACCTCGGCTGCGTGATGTCACCTCCCTGACAACCTATAAATGGATCATATTGATGAAGTGAATGAGACTCTCTGGTCATTTTCAACCAGAAACTAATAACCCCCGTCATGCTATCAGGCATGCAATAACCTCAGCTAAAACTAGGTTCATCAAATAAATCACTCAGGAATGTTTCTATTTCTTTCTCTGCACACATCGCACATCTGTTCAATGAAAGGAGGAAAGAAGCAATATTTCTTTGATCAGGATTTTTTTAATATTCTGGTGTCTGTCCCTGGGGATGCTATCTTTTCAAGTGGGTGCAGATAGTGCATTGCCTTCTAATGAATGTAGAGAATTTATGAATTTAAGCTATAAAACCAAAGAGGGGGGATTTTAGCTTTTCTCAATCTATATTTTACATTGTCATGACAAAAATCAACTGGACCACAAAGCTGCATTGTGCCCAGTTGGCTAAATCTCCTGCCCTCTCCTGCCCTTTCAATGTGTTCCATTTGTGGCCACATATGGGTGGGGGAGAGCTGCAGATGATGGCTTGGGGTTACCCCCCCCCACCCCATGTATAAATATGTGCAGTTCTTTTCATATCCTCTCAGCTGCGGACAGTAGGAGGCTGTCTGGAGCATCAGATAACATATGACATATGACTTGGATGAGGCTGGTAACATCTTACTGAGGCTGCTAATACATTTTAGATATTGGACGACTTTTAAAATTTACAAGATGGGCTTAGCTGTCATTCTGTGTCTTAATGCAGAATAAAAAGCCTCCAGAGCGTCCTTGCTGATCAAGATACCATTACTGAAAGAAGCCTAGTGAGGCAAGGAACACACAGGACTGGGGTCCCAGATCTGCCACCTGCCAGTTATAGAAACCTTGAGTTCCTCTCTGGTAAATGTAGGATAAATGTATTGGTCTAAAAGACTTTGTCATTAATTAAATGAGCTAAAGTGTACATGGATGCTCAATGAATCTCCATTTTCTTTCCCCCAGGTCAAGGCCTAGCCTTGCAAGCTGTGTGACTCTGAGAAAATGATCTCACCTCTCTGACCCTCTGCTTCCACTTCTGTAAAATAAAGGTTATAAACTATACCCCATTGTTGTGAGTGAGATTATAGGTGGTAAGCACCTAGGGATAGCACCCGAATTATAAGAGGTGTTGTATTTTAATTCTGTCACTTAAGAAGTTATTGCAATCATTATTTCTCTACTTCTTGCTTTTTCTTGACCTTCTTTCTTCATCTGGAAAATGAGGGGTAGCAGATGATTCTGACCCAGATAAAACTTTCATCCCTTTTAGTTCTAAATTGCTATGACTCAATATATGAAATGTTTATAGGGATGACTTACCTTCTGAATTATGATGGCATCTCTTTCATTTCTTACCATGACTTTCTAACTGAAAAGAATGTGCAATTATTGAGTGCTTGCTGTGTACATGGCATTTTTATTTAATAATTTCTTCAAATAGGATTTATTGCAGGATTTATTTATTCTAAATCCTAGTACAAATAGGATTTAGAGTGCAGTATAGAGAAAAGTCTTTAGAGCCACCCATGCAACCATTTTTATAACGCTGACCCATTTGTCTCAGCAAAGAACACAACAGTTATGTATTTTTGTAAACAAAACTCAGTACTTGGTATTCTTCCATCTTCCTTATTAAAGTCTTTATTTAGTGGTGACTATGTTTCCACCTTTTCTTGGTTGTCATAAGCGCGACAGTTTTGAGGCACTTTGGACTGGTGTTTTGTGACTTTCAGCCTGGGTGTGTCTGATGTTTTTCTCATCAATAGATCGTGGTATGGAGGGAAGGCAATCTCAAGGGGAAGGCAATCTCAAGGGGAAGTGCCCTCTCTCTTGGCCACCCCCATGATTCCATGAGCAATGTCTTGCCCACATCTGAAGTCCTACCCACCGGACTGACCTGTCCCAAGTTATCCATTTCACCCTTGAGGGGAGTTCGACTTTTCAGCTTTGGTGATTATAAGTGAAGCCTCTAGAACAGTCCCATAAAACCTCTAGAAACATATGTGAACAGAAGCTTTATTTCACTTGGGTTAGTACCTGAAAGTGTGTTGTTGAGTCACAGTACTTTATGCTTAATAACAAACGTTGCCCACGTGCCATCCAGAGTGGCTGTATCTTTGCTTTCCACCAGCCACGAGTAAGAGTTCTCATTCTCTGCTGACATTTAACTGTCTGAGGTTTGTTGTTCTTTATTTTTTTTTTTTAATTTGGCCATCCCTTTAAGTGTGTTGTGGCTTTTAAGTTGGAGTTTGAACTTGACTTCCCTGGGGACTTGTGCTTTTGAGCATCTTTCCTTAGCCTTTTTTTGTAAAGTGTATTCTTTAGGGAAGTTTTTTTTTTATCTCCCCAAATTATTTTGTCCATTTTTTAAAAAATGGGTTTTTGTCTTATTTCAGATTTGAAAGTTGCTGATAGAAATTCTAGATATGTCCTTTATTGGGTATAGGATTTACATTATTTCCCTTAATGTGGTGGGGTTTTTTGTTTGGCTAGTTTTTGTTTTTTTTTTAATGTATATATGCTTAACTATCCTTTGAAGGGCAGCATTCCTAATTTTGATGAGGTCAAATTTATCCGTTTTATGGATCATGTTTTTGGTGATAAAATACTTGTTATCCAGTGTCACAAAGATATTGTATGTTCTAAATACCTTTTGAGTAGATTTTTACGAATTTGAAAGGTTAAGGTCATGGGGCATCCCTTGGTGTCACCTGACCAGGGACAAGCCTTCTGGAAATAACCACATCCTTCCAGAAAAATCCTTGAACAGAACTTGGCAAAAACAGAGTCCTGGACCTGAAAACACTTTTGAATTACTAAGCATGAAAAAATTGGACCTTTAAATTCAGAACTAACCACTGAGTTCTTCCAATGAGCTGGCTGGACTATTCTAGAACATTCTGACTCACTTTGACATTTTGACAATACTACAGGTGTTCTTTGCCCCATCACAATGGTATTGTTCAACAACTGAACAAAAACAACCATATTCATATATTTCGATGCAAGTCACCTGCGCTGGAAGCCGTGGAGGCCATCGAGTGGGCAATTAAGACTATAATCTCAGTCCACAAAATCCAGTTTGTGGTTAAGAACTTTCATTGAGATGTACTGGAGTGAGTCACAGAAGTGAGTTAAAAAAGAAAAAAATCATTCAACCTTCAAACCTCTCCATGCTGGACTGACCTTCCAGAAAGATACATTTTATCCACTCATGTTCAGAGGGGGCCTTCAAGGACTGCCCCCTCTGATGCATTTGGCACTGGTGAGTGCCCACGGTGTTTGCTGAAATTCAAGCATTTCCACCAAGAACCTGATATGACCCAGCTGAGCTGTCAGACACCTGTTAGGCCTGGCCCCCAATACCAGGAGGACAAAGGCAGCTGTGGAACACAGAGGGCCTTGAATTAGTCCAACAGAACACACCTTTGTGGAGGCCCTCAGGGACTCTGGCTTAATGAATAAAAAAGGAGTGACTTATAATTAGCACAGCGATTGTGCCTGAATGGGTGTTTCCAAAGTGATTGAAATGTGTTCTTGAACCAAAATGAAAAG
>PVHY01019148.1:0-27894 GCA_004024945.1 Uropsilus gracilis
TTTTTTTTTTTTTTTTTTTTTTTTTTTTTGCCATTTTGGGTGGGTTCTTTATTGGTTCTAGCAGTTACATAGACACATCAGGTAGGACCAGGGTAGGGGATGGTTGGAAACCAGGCAAGCTGCCCCAGGAATCTCCACACTCTTTCTCTAATCTCTCTCTCTGGCATTTGCTCTCTCTGTGCTCTCTCATGCTTCTCCCCGCCCCGGGTGATGTTGCCCCTTTATCTACTCCTCTCAGGCCCAGGTGAGTCCACTCACACATGCAAATACCCACTGAGCCCAGGCATATATAATCATGGGGAGGGCATAATACCACAGGTGCTGGTCATAGCTCCAGTGGTGGAAGGGCAGAAAGCCTGGTCAACTCATTTACCCCACAAATACATAGAGATGCATGAAAAGGCACATATTTCAGATCATACTAGACATGCTGTTAAGAAGCTGGAGTTTTATATATATATATACATATATATACACATATACACACATACACATATATTACATCTTTGTGTACCCCGGAATTCTCCCATTTCCTTAACACCCATTAACCATCTTAATCTTTTGTGCCTTCCACCTCCCCCGTTTTCTTCCTCCTCTCCCTCTCACTCTATGGCTTGGTTCTGTTGGTTATTTCTAATTTTTCTTGTTCGTTTGTTTGTTTTCTTCCCTATATTCTTCATTTAAGTGAGATCATTCCATATTTTTTTCTTTCTGGCTTATTTCTGCTAATATGAGTCCTTCTAGCTCCATTCATGATGCTGTAACTGACATGTTGTCCTCCTTGATTGATGCATAATATTGTCTTGTACATATACTACATTTTTTTTCAGTCATTCATTGGTTTTGGGGCATTTGGGTGAGTACTTGTCAGCCGGGTACAGTGACGTGCGCCTATAACCCCAGCTACCTGGGAAACTGAGGCTAGGAATCACTTGAGTCCATGGGTTCGAGACTACCCTGGGTAACAGAGAGAAACCTAGTCTCAAAAAAATAGCCTTGCATGGGGGCATGGTGGCACGCACCTGTAATCCCAGCTACCTGGAAGGCTGAGGCTAAGGATCACTTGATGGGCAGGGGAGCTGCTGCCTCTTGCCAGGGCAGACATTGCAGATGCAGACTTCATTGCTTTGGGAGGGTTCATTCCTGTGTAGGATTGTTAACTGCTATTAAATTATTTTAGGGTTGGTCATAGCAAAGGCTGGTCTCTGTTTTCCCCAGCCTTTGAAAGAAAAAGGTTTGAGGAAAAGAAAATATGGGTTTTAATATCTGTCAGCAGATGAGAACAATTGCAAATTAGTGTCTGAAAGACTACTTTCTGCTCTCTGGGAAAAAAGTAGGAGTATTTAACATACAGAGTCACAAAGAAGTTAAAAAAAGAAAAAGTGAGCAAGGGTCAGCTAGTCCTAGAGATGGATGTATTTTTCAGCTTGTTTTGTTAGCCCCTGGTGTTCAATTCCCAACATTCTTTTCTGGCTATTTGTGAGCTGTTAATCAAGCAAAGGTTGTTAATCTTAAGGGGTGGAGGGGGGCTGCTTTGTCTCCTATTTTATGGAGGAAGGAGGAGAGGCATGACCTTTTGACAGTGCATCAAACTGGAATCAGCTTGTTTGTTAGCCCCTGATGTTCCTCAAGTTCGATGGGGTAGGGGAGGCATAGTTGTTTAACACTGCATCATTGGCACCTAAGAATTCTTTTCTTTTTGAGACTAGGTTTCGCTAGGTTGCCCTGGGTACTGCAGACTCAAGTTGCCCGGGGTACCGCAGAAACAAGCGATTCCCAGCCTCAGCCTCCCAGATAATTGGGATTACAGGCACCCGCCATGGCACCCAACTGGTTTTTTGGGACCAGGTCTCGCTATATTGCCCAGGGTAGTCTCAAAAACCCATGAACTCAAGTCATCCCGAGCCTCTTGCCTGCCAGGGCTTGGACAACAGGTGTGTGCCACCATGCCTGGAAGAATATTTATTTTCTTTCTTTCTCTCTTTCTTTCTTTCTTTCTTTCTTTCTTTCTTTCTTTCTTTCTTTCTTTCTTTCTTTCTTTCTTTCTTTCTTTCTTTCTTTCTTTCTTTCTTTCTTTCTTTCTTTCTTTCTTTCTTTCTTTCTTTCTTTCTCTAAGAGTAGAAAATTTGGGAAGAAGGCATCACAAGACCAAAAACTGGCTCATATAAGAATATTTATTTTCTTCCTTCCTTCCTTCCTTCCTTCCTTCCTTCCTTCCTTCCTTCCTTCCTTCCTTTCTTTCTTTCTTTTCTTCCTTCCTTCCTTTCTTTTCTTTTCTTTTTTGAGACTAGGTCTCACCATTTTTGCCTGTGGAACCACAGGCTCACGTTGCCCGGGGTACCACAGACTCAAGCAATCCCCAGCCCCAGCTTCCCAGGTAGCTGGAATTACAGGCCCAGCATGCCCAGCTATTTTTTTGGAACTAGGTCTCGCTAGGTGCCCCCAGTGGGACTTGAACCGCGATCCCTGGCCCCGTCTGCGGCTTCCTAGGCTGCTGCTTACAGACATGCGCCACCATCCCCAACAGAATTTTTTCTATATTTGGTATGTCTTAGTCAATTTGGAAGGACTGGTGATAATTTTACAATGGCCCTCAACCTTCATACCATTACCTGATCTGGACTTCAGTCTCCACCTCTGGATACTTTAATTTTCTCTACAGCATATTTAATGACTATGTTAATCATTTCTACCCCCTACCTCCAACTTCTGACCTTATATGAGCCAGTTTTTGGTCTTGTGATGCCTTCTTCCCAAATTTTCTACTCTTAGACTCCATCATGCAGATATTTAGTTAGATGTTTTGTAGAAGAGATTGAAGACTTCACTAATCCATTTAAAGAGAAAGAAGTAAGTTCTGTGAACTATAAAGTCCACTATGGTCTAACCTCTGCCTACCTTCCACCTGTTAATGTACTCATCTCATCCACTGTCACCTTTTCACATTTTAGTGCCTGAAATAATGCACCAGGCACTTACTGTCTCATTTGCTACATGTCACACAGGTCACTTTTGCTGTTCTGTCTTGGCAGCCTAGTCTCAGTTATCAATTGCACAAATTGTTTGCTGGCTTATTATTGTTCTCCACCAAGATTTGAAATCTTTTCCTGGATTTGTTCTAATTGTGAATTTAGCTAACCAACAGCTTTCTAAAAATTCAAGGCCTTCACTAAAAGCACTTAATTGCTATGAGGGACTCTACTCTCTGGGAACCATGAAGGGGTTTAGGAAGAGACACCAGGAAATTACAGTATAACTTACTGACAACTATAAAAAGGGTAATGAAGGAAAAGTATACGGTGCTATACACTCTCATAACAGGAGCACTGGTCCAGTAGTTCTGAGCAGAGGACACTGAGTTGAGATCTTGAGGATAGTGTTAAATAAGGGAAGAGTGCTGATAGGAGGAACAGCCTATGCAAAACCAGGTAGGGTTTGGGGAAAGAAAAGAACTGATCTTGTTTAGGTAACAAAGAGCCCAGGAGAGATGAATAAGGTGGCAGAAGTCAGAAGTCAGAATCATAGAGAAGTCAGAAATACATAGAGATTAAACTTTGTAGGGCTTAGTTGACCACAGTTCAGGTTTTGAGGGTAATGGACATTGTATTTTATTAGTCAGTGTTTCCGCAATATCTAGTAGGGGCCTATTTCATCATTTGGTGGAAGAATTAATATATCCAAAATAATGCTACTTACTTTTATGCAGAATAGTGAAATAATTGTCTGTTTTAGTTTTCGTAGTTCTAAAATGAGAATAATTGCCATTATAGCAAACATTCAATGAGTATTGTACATCCAGCCGTTAGCAGGCTCTCAGTCGTGGGAGCCGTATTTTTGGTGAATGGGAGTCCCGAATCTTTCTAGAAATCAAGTAGTTTTGAATGTTCATCTAGTGTGGAGAGGTTGGTGATAAGGTGGCGGGTTATTTTATTTTATTTTTGAGACTAGGTCTCGCTATTTTTGCCCGTGGAACCGCAGGCTCACGTTGCTCGGGGTACTACGGACTCAAGCGATCCCCAGCCTCAGCTTCCCAGGTAGCTGGGATTACAGGCGCGCGCCACCATACCCAGCTATTTTTTGGAAATAGGTCTCGCTGTGTTGTCCCTAGCGGGACTCGACCGTGATCCCTATACCCAGCCACTTCATAGGCTGAAGCTTACAGGGACGAGCCACCGTGCCCAGCTATTTTATTTATTTTTATTTTTATTTTTTATTTTTATTTTTTGAGCAGAAGGCGACGCTATTAGCCTGGGGCAGTCGAAAAGCGAAGGACCCCGCCCGGTCCACGTGTATTTCCTAGAATTGGGGAGGAGAGCAATCTGAGCCTCAGTCCCAATAACCAACCAAGAGGCCTCGCCCTGACCCGCCCTCCATTTGCCCCGCCCCTCCCTTCCCCCTCGCCCTCTTCTCCATAGATAAGCCCCGCCCAAAGCCCTGCCTCCTTGCTCCTACGCTCTCTCCCTGAACTGCGGCTGCGCAGCTGGTTCCCTCTTCCTCGGACCGAGGCCGTGTACCCGGTGGCCGGCTCTCTACGAATTACCTCCAGCTCCCCGATGTGGAAAAGGCGTCAGGGTCCCCTCAGGCCGATAGGCTGCGGGGTAGAGGAACTACGGTGCCGTCGGCGGGAGCGGGAGGCAGGTGCGGGCGGGTGAGGGCCATGGGAGAATGGGGGTATGGCGGTGTGGCGGTTGGAGACAGGGTGAGTAGGCCCCTGGCTGCCGTTCCCACGCTCACTGACTCCTTTGCCACCAGCACTACGGAAGGCACGGAGGGAGCAACAGCTGGTCAGCAAGAGGCTGCTGAGAGATGACATCCTTGAGGAAGCTGAAGGGGAGTGTATGAGAGTGATCGTCCGGGAAGCAGAGGTGAGGGGGCCCAAGAACGCAGTGAGCTCGACGCCAAATTCCTTCCTGCCCCCAAACTTGAACTCTGTCCCTTCATCATACTTGTCCATCCTGTGGACGGGACCAGAAAACGGAGGCCATCCTCGAGACCGTCCCTCATCCCCACATAGTAGTACATCAAGTCTTCACTGCCCTCCCCACCTTTTTTTTTTAACCTTCTACAGAACTCTCGAATCAGTACCTCATCATAGCAGAATGTGCAGCATTCTCTAGATAGGTCATCTGGATCTCTGCTTGTCACTTTCAAGTCCATTCTATATATGTTAATCACATGCGCCCTTTAAAAATAGATAGGGAGCTGGGCACAGTGGCGCGTGCCTATAAGAAACAGCTTATGAAGTCGTGGCTGGGTCTGGGGCTCGCGGTTCAAGTCCTGCCAGGGGTAACCTAGTTGCCAGCGAGACCTAGTTCCAAAAAAATAGCTGGGCATGGTGGCACACACCTGTAATCCTAGCTACCTGGGAAGCTGAAGCTGGGGATTGCTTGAGTCCGTGTTACTCTGTGCAACATGAGTCTGTGGTTCCACGGGCAAAAATAGGGAGACCTAGTCTCAAAAAAAAAAAAAAAAAAAAAGACAGGAATCAAAATCCTTTCTGTGACCTGTAAAATCCACTACGGTTTAACCTCTGCCTACTTTTCAGCTCACTCATCTTAGCCACTGTCCAGAGTCCTATGCCAGGCTCTTTTTCACATGGGTACTTTTACTATTCTGCCTTGGCTAGAGTATTAATTGTACTGTCTAGTTGTTTGCTTATTATTCACCAACTAGACTTTAAACCCACAAGAATGCAGGCCTAGCTTATTTGTCACCATCGAAAACCCTGATGCCTATACAATGTATGGTTTATAGATGTTCAATATTTATTGCATAAGTGACTGAAATAATTGGTTTTAGCTCATTAATTTCAGCAAGCATATATCACTAACAAGTAAGTTGTACGATTTTTCATTGTGTGCCTACTTTATGTCAAGACACTGTGTTGGGTGCTGAGGTACACAAAGATAAAAAGGAGAGTTTCTTTCTTTGCAGTGCTCTCACATTTTTGTGAAGAAGAGAGAAATGCTACCACTTTTTGTGAAGGAAACACAAGGCACAAGAAAAAACCTCTAAGTGCACCAAAGAAAGGCAGAAAGAGCTAACTTCCCAGAGGCACTCTGACAGAAACAGAAGTCTGAAGGGAGTGGGTGACCTTGAAAGGGTATCCTAACCAAAGAAATAGACTGCAAAAGCTGAAAGCTTAAAAAAAACAAGTCACCTTATGTTAGGTTTGTTGGACTTTAAGTTGTGTGGGGAGAATGATTGAAGAGGGGTAGTTTGTACCAGGCTAAGAAGCTTAAATATCATTCTTGAAATAATCTTATAAGAAGGCAGGGTAGATACAGTTTGTCCCATTTTACAGGCGAGTAATTGAAATTCAGGTCCCTTGTAGAGTAACTGGCACAACTGGTATTAAAAGCCAGCTCTGATTCCTTCTGCTATAAGGCTGGTGCTTTCTAGGTAGGTGAATGACAAGTTCTAAGAATGGTGCCATATTGGGGGACTCACTGGTGAAGTAGGGCAGAGTGGGGCTCAGGAATGGCTTTTTGTCCACTATGTTGCTATCTCCCTGCCCCGGGCTCCAGATCCAGCAGTTTCTGCAGTTAGCCCAGCGGGGAACTGAGGGAAAGGAGAGAGAGGGGGCTCTGGTCAGCCTTCGTCGTGGCTTGCAGCACCCCGAGACACAGAAGACTTTCATCAGGTCAGTGTGGGTGATATGAGTGGGTGGCTAGGGTCCTGAGGGTTGAACAGGAATGTGGAAGGAATGGGGCACAGACTGAAAAGGACACGGTGCTCACTTTCCTAGACTGGAGGGAAGCATGCGGACCTTGGTCGGGCTCCTGACTAGCAACCAGGCCCTGTTGCAGCTTGAGGCGGCTCGGTGCCTTCATGAACTCTCTCACTCAGAGCAGCCTACAGTGGCAGAGGCCTGCCTGCCAGCCACTTCCTACCTTCTCACCTATCTCTCTGGTCACAGCTCAGACTTTATAGTAAGTCCCTTCCTTCTTACCTTGTTGGTGGGTTGGATTTAAAAATTGTGCTTTGGGTTCAATTTGAGCTAGCAGGTTGGGGGAAGAAGGCAACCAGTTCCCCTAATGCCCACAGCCATACATGTGCCCATTACCTCCCACTCTCTGTGCCAGCCTTTGGACTGCACTGTTCCATCTTCCCCACTAAGCCCAGCGATTTTGTTATTCTGTCCTCAGGAGCTCTGTTTGTATACACTGGGCAACCTGATTGTGGAGAGTGAGACTGTGAGGAAGCGGCTCCTGCCACAGGGCATCATTCCAGCCTTGGCTGCATGTATCCAGGTAAGTATCTACCTCCATTCTTCCTGGAAAACTCTTGTTGCCTGGGGTACCACAGACTCAAGCAGTCCCCAGCCTCAGCTTCCCAGGTAGCTGGGATTATAGGCATGCGCCACCACACCCAGCTATTTTTTTGGAACTAGGTCTCGCTACGGGCCCCAGGTAGGACTCGAACCGCGATCCCTAGCCCCGGCCGCTTCATAGGCTGAAGCTTACAGGCACGAGCCACCGTGCCTGGCCTTAACTCTTGTCTCCTAATAGCTGTCCTCCCTGTTTTAGGTAGGTAACAACAGCCTCTGCCCTGTGCCAGAGGGTTAATTCTCAGGAAATCTTAGAATCCAGCTTCTGGCATCAGATCCCTACCTTGTCTATTTCTAGTCACCCCACCTGCCTGTGCTGGAAGCCCTTGGATATGCCTTGTCCCAACTTCTACAGGCTAAGGAAGCTCCAGAGAAGATCATCCCGTAAGTAAATTGTGCCTCCATGGGGACAGGCAGGGGTGACCCATTTGGCAGGGTAGCTCTTGGATACCTGAACGAGTCTGGTTTCTAGAGCTGTTGAATTTTAACTCTGTGTATCTGACTTGGAAGGGCTTTGAGTTTGAATACTTCCCTACCTGTTGCTAGGGTTGGGGAAGGACAGGTACCTTGCCTTCTGTGGTTCTACTCACAGCTCTCCTTCTGTTGGCAGCTTGGTTCTAGGCTCCACTCTCCCCCAGCACATGCTGCAGCTGTTGCAACCTGGCCCAAAGCTGAACCCTGGGGTCGCTGTGGAATTTGCCTGGTGCCTTCACTACATCATCTGTAGGTAACACAGACCGCCCCTGGGACTCTCCTCCATGACTGGGATTTGAATTGAGGTTTCTAGAATTGCTGTGATGAATTTTTTCCCTACCATGGCCCTTTCATACTGGAGGCCAGGAAAGCTCACGCTAGGACATTCACTAACTTAAAGATAGGATTGATTAGTGACAACTTACTTCCTATCACCCAGTCAGGTCAACAATGCCCTCCTTATCACCCAAGGGGCTCTGTCCACTCTGGGGCTGCTGCTGCTGGACTTGGCCGGGGCTGTCCAGAGAACAGAGAATGCAGGACTGGAACTGGTAAGTGAAAAAAGAATGGGTCAAGATCTGGACCACATTTCACACCTTCCTCCCTACACCTGACTCTCAACTTGTCTTTGTAGTTGGCATGTCCTGTACTTCGATGTCTGAGCAACTTACTAACAGAGGCTGAGGATGGGCAGATACAGCTTGGAGATGAGCGTGTTGTGGCAGCCTTATTTATTCTTCTTCAGTTCTTCCTTCAAACACAGCCCAGCTTGCTTCCTGAGGGCCTCTGGCTTCTTAACAACCTCACTGGTATGCCTAGATACTGGGGATACCTACCTACCTAGGGTTGGGTTAAAGTAGATAGGGCTGGAAGAGGGGCAGTTTGAGGCCCATTTGAGGGAATTCACTCTAACATTTTCCCTTTCAGCAAATAGTCCTAGTTTCTGTACCTCCTTGCTCTCCCTGGATCTGATTGAGCCCCTCTTGCAGTTGTTGCCGGTATCTAATGTGGTTAGCGTCCTGGTAGGTATTGGGATCACTTGAGTGACCAAATGTGTAATCAATGGGCCTGACCCCTAAGAAAAATTGTTAGCTGAAGGGTGACAAGACATATGGTATAGATGGATGGTCCCTAAACTGTGGTTAATTACTAACCAGTGTAAGCTTTAATTTCCATATTTATAATTGGGAACAGTATTCCTAGGGCAGCTGTGGTTGAGGGGAATATGCATAAAGGTGTTGGGCACAGGGCTGGGCATGTATTTTAGCTGTCACAACAATCTTTGGTTTTCATCCTGTATGGGGACTGTCTGCAGGTACTCACAGTTCTGTGCAATGTTGCAGAGAAGGGTCCTGCTTACTGCCAGCATCTGTGGCCAGGGCCCCTCCTTCCTGCCTTATTGGGCACACTAGCCTTTTCTGACACTGAAGTAGTAGGCCAGAGCCTGGAGCTGCTGCAACTGCTGTTCCTCTATAGGCCAGAGGTGGGTGTTTGCCCTCTACCCCCACCCTTTCCCTGTTCTGAAGCCTCTGGTCTCACCGTGGCCTCTTTCCTCTAGTCCTAACTATAGTCACTTCTCTCAGTCTGGCTAACTTATGTGGGCTTTGGTTCAAAACCTCCAACCCCATGTTGGGAGTGAATCCTCTTCCAGGAATAGGTGGGCTAACCCTAAGGTTGTGGAAATTAAAAGTTAACGCATAGGAACCCAGGTGTTGATCCTTTTCTTCCCTGCCCTCAGGCTGTCCAGGACTTCTACCAACAGTCTGGGCTGCAAGCCTTGGAAAAGCATGAGGAGGCCGTACAGCTCCAGGATCGTGTACATGCTCTTCTGCAGAGAGCGCTTCAGGGGTGACCTTCTCGATGAAACTACCTCCAATCCTCACTGCCCCCACCCTGGCCTTCCTTACCATGGAGTCTTTGGGGATTTATAGCCATAACAAGGGCTCTATTCTGTTCCCACACCTAAACCTAACAAAGATTCTTTTATTCAGCACTGTCCAGCCAGGAAGACCATAGGTGTGGCCTACTTTTTCTTGAATCTTCTTTTTCTCTATCTTCCTTTCACTTTACAGCTGGTGACTTTTGATGGGGTAGAATAAAGTTTTATTTTTGCAGTAAACTGCTTTGCTGCAGAGGTTACATGGTAAGGGGTAGAGGGTGAAATGAGAGAAAGAACATCCCGAGACTGTCTCTTGCCGCACAAGCTTTATAAAGAACAGGAGAACACATCTCTCCACATTGTACTCAGTCCAGCAGTGCCGGGCTGTGGGGCTGTTGCTCAATGGAAGCTTCAGGCTTTGCCACTTATTGCATTCTCCAAGGCTCTCGTTACCTGATCAGCATTGAAGTTGTTCAAAGAGACATGATTCTCCTGGCCAAATGCTGAGGAGAGAGAAAGGTGACTAAGTAACTACTCAGCGTTGTGGGGGCAACCAAAGTGTAAGAGGTCTTTGTCTTCAACGTTCATTCTTTTAGGGCAGCAAGAGTTGTTAAGAGATATTGAAGGGTAGATTCTGAGATGACTAGAATTTAACTAGTGGGTCCCAAACACATATGGGAAGCACAACTTGAATTTTGGGAGAATCTGGTGACCACAATGGAAGGTTTCAGGAAGCATTCTAGGGGAAAGATAGGCATGTATTATTAACTACTCAAAGTACTGCACTGGCCTGGGCTGCTGTGTGCCCATTCTATGGATCTCCATAGTCCCTCTCATATAATACACTGAAATTGTTTCAGTCCGTCACCTCCTTTAGTCTACCAATTTTTCAAAGAATCTTCTTTCATATTAGAGCATGACATAACTGCAGACATCCACTGTTAGAACCAACCTGCCCTAGGTGTGACTCCCTCCTTCCCCCAGACATTCCAAGGGCAAGCTATAGTTAAAGGTCATCATTACAACACATTCGGTAAGTGTATTTACTGCCATCTATTATGTGTCAAACATGATGAGATTTTTCAGGTTGTGGCAAATTAAATAAGGTTATATGGAAAAAGGAGGTTGGGGCAATGTTACATAATTGGTTCAGCAAATGCCTTTCTGAAGAGGTGAGATGGAAGATCAAACCTGAATAATTATAACCTAAACAATAAGGAATCAGTCATGGAAATCTGGCAGTTGTGCATTTTAGAAAAACGGAAACTACAGTAATGGCTAGAGTCTGTAATACTTTAGCTACATATCTTCGATGTTCCACACATTCTTGGTTCAGCTTCTAATGTCTACAATGAGAAAAAAGAATCCACCCCCTCATATAACTGATGATTAAATGAGATTCAGGCAGGAAAGTACTCAACACCCAGCCTACCATTAACTACTCAACACAAAATTATTAGTTTAGGGTTTTACTGAAATGCTCACACTCTCTGAACCAGCACGCCTTAACTTGGAAGCCCCAACACTGAAGAAACTGACCAGCACTTGTAACTGAAGGGTTCTGAATTACAAAAAGGAGCGGCCGGGCCACCAAGTAGATGCTGTCAAAAACACAAAACACCCTATACCTCTGTGATGTCAAGCTCTTTACCCAGAACAAGGTCAACAGTCAACAGCAGGGCTGAACGGGAGTTTGAGTGACCTTGGGCCATTCTCTCGAACCATTGTCCCCAAGAGCGGTCCCAGACCCCCAACCTCCTGCGCTCACCGTAGCGGGCCCAAAGTTTGGGCTGCACACCGGAGCACTCGCGGATTAGAATGGGCAGGTCGGGGTTTGCCTTCTTCAGCTCCACATAGCGTTTCTCGATGAAGTCCCTGCAGGGTCAGAGAGAGCTCGGGTTGGCAGGTATGAGCGAGGCCTCCCGAACGTCAAAGAGGTAGAGGGGATGAGCCCGCAACTTTGAAGTCCACCCGCCTCAACACACCGTGTCTCACCTGACGCCTTGGCTGCTGGGCGAGCGTTGACACAAATGGATGCGAATCTCACGCAGGGCCCGGGCCCCTCGACTTGCCGCGGACGCCGCCATCTCCCGTAGGCGCTAAGCCCCGCCCCCTCGAGGCCTTCCGGCCAAGTTTTCCAGTTTAACCAATGGAGAAGCCTCTAGTTCCACGACAGGTTGGATGACGTCACGGGCGGGGCAAAGTTTAGCCGGTGCTATAAAAGCAATGCCGGGAGCCAATCCGGGCTTCCTCCAGTTTTTCGGAGGAGGGGCGGTGTTGCGGAAGTACTGAGGAACGCAAGGCACTGTGGGTTGTTTTCTGAAGTGCATTGTGGGGGGATTTCCGTCGCTGCCGTGTTGTCGTTGGGCTCAGTCTCTGCTGGAGTCGAAAGGCCGCCAACAAGATGCCGGAGCGAGATAGTAAGTTTGTTTCGTCTACCCTTTCTTGTTTGAGGAATGTTTTTGGTTTCAGAGCTTGAACAACCCAATATGACTTGAGACGCTTGGATCCCGGTGAAGCCGTGGGACCCTGAGTCAGGCCCGTCACCCCACATTCCGTCTGTACGCCTGGCCTGTGCCCCAAGTGAAGACGACGGTTTTTATCCCCCGATCCCACCCCATATCTTCTGCTTTGATCATGGATCGCTCTTCACTGTGTCTTTCAAAATGTCATCTTCAGGACGTCATTTGTTCATCATCCTGTGCAAGTTTAGGGGGTTCCCATGTGAGGAAGACTCCCACAACGTCTAGTGTTTTCCCACTAGAGCGCTTACTACATTTTATTATCACTGTCGCTTTTCTTGCCTTTCATCCTCAGTAGACTGTGAGCATTTTGACAGGAAAATACAGCTATAGTGTTCATCTCTGTATCTAACTTTTGCACAGGATTGTCATGACACCAAAGAGATTAAGTACTGCCAATTCTTTTTCTTAGGTGAGCCGTTCTCCAACCCTTTGGCCCCAGATGGCCACGATGTGGATGATCCTCACTCCTTCCACCAGTAAGTGTTTCGATGTAGGACTTTGGAAATGAATTGGGCAGTTTTATCCATAGAGGCGGTGGTGGTGAAAGAATTTTGAGTCTTTTGTCAACAAGAATGGTCAAAAAATTGTACCTCTTGCCTTTTTATGGCTGTACACTTTCAACTGGATTAAGTCAATTGCATAAGAGAGTTAGAGAGGAAATTCTCAAATGGGGGGTGGTACTAGTTTTCAAAAAGTTAGTGTTTAATTACACTTTACATAGTAATTAATTATTCTTGTTGAAAATTAAAAACATCAGAAATAAGGGTAAAGTCCTATTCTATAACATCCTCAATTTCAGTCCTTTTCTTAGCGGCAACCACCATTATCTTATGGGTGTCATTTCATCTTTTACTTTTTTCATGTATATCTGAGGAAAATATATCTTTGTTTTGTAAGTTAAATGATGCTCTCTTGTATATATATCAATTTGGTATTTGTTTCACCACCAACTCATTATCTTGGAGATTATTTTTCACAGCAGTAACAACTTCCTTACTAAAACTATAGTTAGGCTTTTGTAAAAGTGATCTGTACCCATGGCCTGAGCTCAGTTTTCACAAGATCCTAGTAAGCTAGTTTATGAAGAATCCCCTAAATCAATCAGGTAGGTTCAAATCCATTTTTTAAAATAATTCATTTATATATAAATTTCACAGCATTGTATCAAATCCATTCTTATTACCTTTCTCCCCTCAGCTAATCCACCTGATCACTGATGCCTAATCAGGTTGGACTTAGTAATTTTCTATAGATCCCCTCTTGTCTCTAATGTATATAGAGTTGAGCTACAGCCTCCCCTTTTTCAATAGTCTTGTCACCTGTTACTGTAGTCTTGGAACAAAATCTTGGAGTAAGAACTTAGTGCAGTTGCTAAAACTGGCTCAGTTGGCCAGAGACTACACAAAGGAATCTGACTAAAGTTTGTTCAAGGAGGGTGTCCTTGTCAATGTACCAATTAGAATTATATTGTCAGTCTCCACTGGTTATCTAAGTTGTTCAGGTGTTTATTACTTTCAAAGCTGTAACTGAAACTCCATTATAGACCTCAGGCATGTATCAGTAACTTGTCAAGCTAAATGTACACAAATAGAGTTGCTTGTCATAGACTATATCATGTAAATTTTAATAAATACTGACATATAACCTTACAAGATGACTGTTTTTGTTGGTTTTTTTTGTTTTGAGACTAGGTCTCGCTGTTTTTGCCCATGGAACTCAGGCTCATATTGCCTGTGGTACCATGGACTCAAGCAATCCCCAGCCTCAGCTTCCCAGGTAGCCAGGAGTACAGGTGTGCACCATAATGCCCAGCTATTTTTTTGGGACTAGCTTCTCGCTGTGTTGCCCTGGGCAGTGCTCGAACCGTGATCCCCAGACCCAGCTGTGACTCCATAAGCTGTCGCTTACAGACACACGCCACTGTACCCAACTTCAAGTTGGCTGTTCTGATCTATATTCTCATCAGTAAATGAAAGAACTTACTTCCCAAATTCTCATATTTGATTTCTCAAACTTTCTAATTGTTTATACGCTGATATATTAGAGGAGTATATCTTTGGTTTAATTTATATTTCCTTGATTTTTAGGTAATATTAACATGAGTCTGACATATTCCTTTCCTAACTAACATTGGATTGTTACTATTTTTTTATTTTTATTTTTTTTCAACCTTTGCCTTTTAGATCAAAACTCACCAATGAAGACTTCAGGAAACTTCTCATGACCCCAAGGGCAGCACCTACCTCTGCACCACCCTCTAAGTCACGTCACCATGAGTAAGTTCTGGGGAGATCCCACTTGTTACCCATCTCCTTACAGGATAATCTTCTCAGCTAGGTGTCCTAGGAACTGGAAAGTTAGTTCTATTGTGAAATCTATGTTGAAATCAGAACTGTAGTTTTGATATTTCCTCAACATAAGAATGCAAGTGAAGATCGTAATGCTTTATACTCTCCCTCTTTCTCATAATACGTTCCATGGACAACTTGTACTAGAGTATTGCTCTTCCTTAAATGGACAGATTTCTGATTCCATTTCAGCTCCATAGACTCAGCCATCTAGGACAGACATTTGAGGATGTATAATTTTCAGTAAATCCTCAGGTGGTTGTGATGCTTTCTAAGATTTGAAAATAATCACCTACAAATTCTGACATGAATCTCTGCCTTCCTGATTGAAATTGTTGCTTGTGTCACTATTTTGGGTATTTCTTCAGTTCTCAAAGCTATTTCTTGGGATTGTGGCAGTGTTTTGTGATCAGTGAATTTCTTCTCTCCTAGAATGCCAAGAGAGTATAATGAAGATGAAGACCCAGCTGCTCGAAGGAGAAAAAAGAAAAGGTGAAGGAATGTTGTGTTTTAAGATGAACAATGTTAGGGGGATGGGGCAAAAAATGAGGCCAGAGATTGAAGTTTTTCTTTAGTGTCTTGATTGTTTCTTTCTTAATGAAGAGGAGAGCCATGTAGAGTAGAGCAATATAGGGTTTTGATGTCATTCTGTGGTGTGAACTGACTTCACTGGTTCTTGGCAGGATAATCTTAGGTATTTTATTTGGCTGTCATGATGATCACTGTTCTAGTACATGTAAATGCCTAGCACCAGGACCAGGCATTGAGTAACCACTGAGTACATTTAAGCTATCATCATCATCATTATCATTATTGTTCACCTGATAACTACACTTACTAGACCTGGGACTTTGCTTTTCCACTCTTCCAGAGTGGTACATCAGAAGAAATTATCATTTTTAAGCTGAAATTTGAAAGGTCCTAAAAACTCAGGTGACGTTTTGGTTGCTGTGTGAAATAGAGAATAGTATTCAATTGGGTGGCTTTAAAGAATTCTGAAGTGACACATGGAGTATCCCAAGATGGCACTGGAACAGTGTGTGTATGAACTGGGACATACTGAAACTTAGATTTTGAGAGCTTGTTTGGAGGTTCTAGCAGGGGTGCACAGATACTCATATACCCTCGATCGAAGAACCATCTGTCTCTGTTCAGGAAAGGCCATCCTCTTGAACTGAGCGCACAGCTTTGGGAGGGATACACATGGAGCAGTGAGGGAGGAAGGGGACACCCGCCTAGCCAGCTAGATTGCCCTCACATCCTGAAGCTTTGATTTTGAATGTCATGAAGTAGCCAGTAGTTCTGTTAGGGCATCTATGTCCTTTCACCATAGAGAGATGGATGATGAAAGGATAGGAAAACAGCAGAATCGTTTAACAAAACCAGTTTCTGGATAGCAACCGGTGAATCTTATGCATTTGCTTTTCTCTGATCACAGTTATTATGCTAAGCTACGTCAACAAGAAATAGAGAGAGAACGAGAACTAGCAGAGAAATACCGGGACCGTGCCAAGGAACGACGAGATGGTGTGAACAAAGATTATGAGGAAACTGAGTTGATCAGCACTACAGCTAACTACAGGGCTGTGGGCCCCACTGCTGAGGCGTGAGTACCTGTGGGGCCACAACATGGTTCCCGCAGCATCCAGGTGTCAAATAATCATAATACAAACTCTTCATCAGACTTTTCCCTGCTCTGGAGCCCAAAGCAAGGGGCACTTGCCATCCCCAAAGGATTGTTCTAGTGTTCCTTCTTTCACCATATAGGGACAAATCAGCTGCAGAGAAGAGAAGACAGTTGATTCAGGAGTCCAAGTTCTTGGGTGGTGACATGGAACACACCCATTTGGTGAAAGGCTTGGATTTTGCTCTACTTCAAAAGGTGAGTCTTGGTGAGTGAAGAGTGGTGCTTGAATGCTGACTGTTCTTATGTGGGCTTTGAGCAGTGAGGAGGGAGACTGCTTTAAGTTCAGGCCATCCAAGAGAGCTGATGGTGGCCCCTCTATAGGAGTAGATTCCATGCATCCTGAAAATCTGTCTCAATTTTGTTTTCTTGGGAAGATCTTTTCTGTTCACCAGTTATAGCTACGTCGCCCCCACTCCTCACTCTCTACTACCTGTGCCCTTGCAGAGTTCTATGTTTCTTATTAGCAGTTGTTGCACTTAAATGTTTTTTAATTTGTTTCTCCTCCTGTAAACTGTTAGGAAAGGAATCTGTTATCTTGTAAAGCACTGTATTCTTAGTTCCTGACACAGTGTGATACAGTGGTATTCAATAAATATATGAACACTGAAAAAAAAGATGACTAAGTATCCAAACAATAATTGCTTTCCTATTAGGTACGAGCTGAGATTGCCAGCAAGGAGAAAGAGGAGGAAGAATTGATGGAAAAGCCTCAGAAGGAAACCAAGTAAGTAAAGATCATGGAGAACTAGAGAGTTTAGGAAGTGGCGCCCAAAGTAGAAATATCCTTAAATAACAACAACAACAACAAAATTGACTGGGCATGGTGGCGTGTGCCTGTAGTCCAAAAGCTGGGAGGCAAGAGGCCTGGGATTGCTTGAGTTCGTGGGTCCGAGCAATATAGCAAGACCTGGTCTTGAAAAAGCTGAGTGCAGTGGTGGGTGCCTGTAATCCCAGCTACCTGGGAGGCTGAGCCTAAGATCTGCAGGATCGGAACTACTCTGGGGAAAATGGCGAGACCTAGTCTCTCTCTCTCTCTCTCTCTTTTTTTTTTTTTTTTTTTTTTTTTTTGAGACTGGGTCTCGCTATTTTTGCCCGTGGAACTGCAGGCTAACATTGCCCAGAGTACCATGGACTCAAGCAATCCCCAGCTTCCCAGATAGCTGGTATTACAGGTGCGCACCACCACGCCCAGCTATTTTTTTGGAACTTGGTCTTGCTACGTTGCCCTGAGTGGGACTCGAACCGCGATCCCTCGTCCCCTCCATGGCTTCCTAGGCTGCCGCTTCCTAGGCAAGTGCCACTGTGCCCAGCTCTAGACCTAGTTCAAAAAAAAAAAAATTTCTTTCCAGGAAAGATGAGGACCCTGAGAATAAAATTGAATTTAAGACCCGTTTGGGTGAGTATCGTTTCTACATATTCTGTGTATTCTAGGTGAAATATAGAGAATTTAATACTCTGAGTATGATTTGCTTTCCTTTCCCTCAAGCTCCATTCCTCTCTTCTGTCTTCAAGGCAACTATTTCCTATAGAATTTAATAGAACTCAAAATGTGGGCTTGGTTATTTTGTGTATATTATTACTATTTCCTTTGTTAAGTTGAAAGTTTTTTTCTGATTCGAATTGATGCATTAAGGGTGGTAACATAATTAGTGATTATTTTCAGTGGGGAGACCTGGGTTTATATCTTGCAGATGAAACTATGTTAGGTCTGTTAAACAGCTGACTTTATTTCTTCGGGCCTATGTGTCCATCTGCAAAACTGAAGTAAAAGTTTACCTCCGGGAGTTATTTGAAGAAAGAGAAATGATGTTTGTAATGTACCAGTCTTACTGGGCATGTATAGAACTGTCTTTTTCCCATCATCAATGTTATTTTAAACCTAATCTTTCTTCCTCATATATCTAGTGCAACCCTAGGTATTTAGTGCCTGGGAGAAGGTGATGTAGAAGAGGAGGTCGAGGTTCAGGCTTTGGAGTTAGACAGCTTGCATCTTATTTGTTGTTCTCTCATTTGGTAGCTGTATGACTTAGGGTTAATCACTTAACTTTAGTATTCTTGGAAGAGGAGATAATACTGCTTACTCCTAGGAGTGTTGAAAGATTAAATGAAGGAAGCAAATCATGCCAGCAATTGACTTGGTTGCTGACATGGAGTAAGCAGTTAGTAAACAGAAACTGTTCTTGTGCAAGATTCTCATTGCTGCTTTTCTTCTTTTTGTAGGCCGCAATGTTTACCGCATGCTTTTTAAGAGCAAAGCATATGAGCGGAATGAGCTGTTCCTGCCAGGCCGAATGGCCTATGTGGTAGACTTGGATGATGAGTATGCTGACACCGATATTCCTACCACTCTTATCCGCAGCAAGGCTGATTGCCCCACTATGGAGGTGAGTGACCCAAGCTCTCAGTTTCTATCACATGAACCTTAAACCTGGCAATCAACCTGACTGCCCAACTTCACATACATATTAAATCCATCACCAAGTCTGTACTTTCTTCACCTCACACATACCAGTAGAATCTGTTAAATTTTTTTTTTATCTCCAGTAATATCCCATACTAAACTACTATCTCATGCTAGAACTATTAAGAGGTTTAATTGGTTTCCCTGCTCCAACTCTGGTTTCCTTCTGTTGTGTTATTTACTTATGTATTAAGGTATAAATTCACATCATACACTTTTCTTTTTTATAGAGTACAATTCAGTGGTATTTAGCATGTTCACAGAATTGTGTAACCATCATCAAAATCAGTTTTAAAACATTTTTATCATCCCAAAAAGAAAATTTTGTACTCTAGCTACCAATCCACCAGTCTCTCCCTAACCCCTCTTTCACTTTGGTTTTTAGACAGGATTAGGGTGGTAGTTTCAGAGCATGAATTTCTGTCTCATAATAGTTGAGAAGCTTCAAGTGATTTCTCGTCATTGGGACAAAGAGCAAAATCTTTTTTTTTTGTGGCCTGTGAGCCCTTGCTACATTTGGCCTTCCCAGCCTCTTTTTATCATGTTTCTTTGTTCTCCAGTCATCTAGCTTTTTTGAATGTTGTAGATTTACTTTTGATTAAGGCCTTTATGCACCATGCCGTTTTATCGTTGGGAATGTGTTTCCTTAGTTCCTCCTTTCCCCGTCTTCACCCAGTTAATTCTAACTTGTCATTCAGTTTGTTAAGTGACTGAATAAATAAGTAAAGAGATTCCTACTCCATATTTTAACATTCTTGTTTTCTGGGAATTTCAGGCCCAGACCACACTGACCACAAATGACATTGTCATCAGTAAGCTCACTCAGATCCTTTCCTACCTGAGGCAGGGTACCCGCAACAAGAAACTGAAGAAGAAGGATAAAGGTAACTTAGGGGAGAAAATCCCCTTGGGGGAGGGTGTTTGGGGGTGAATTCTTCTTTCTCCAGAACATTGAAGGGTTCTGTGGGAGCAAAGAAAAATGGGAGCAATGGAGCTTTGACAATATGGTTACATCCAAGCTCTGTCTGCTTGACACACCAAGAAAAGTGGTCAGCTTTGAGACATGAGGAGAGTATGGGTAACTTTTGTTGTCTCACCTTATGAAAGGGTCTTGCGAGTTGGAGAATTTGGTGAGACTGAATGGACGTTTGTGTTTTTTTTTTTTCAATTTTATTCATTCCTTATATTTTATACAATTATCAGCAAATGGTTATTGGAAAGCTTTCCCCTCCCGCTGACATCCCCTCTATTTACTCAGACCCCTCTCCTTGTTTGTTGATCTATGTTGAGTCCTTTGGTCGCTTTGTTTTCTGTGACGTCCTTTTCTTGGGTGAGGGACTGTGATCCTGGAATATAGCAAGCCGTGCTGGTAGGTGTTCAGTCTTAACTTTGCATTGGGTAGCAGTTTGTGCTCATTTGGAGTCTTTTAGGATCTTCTCATTGTTGATTATCTTCTCCAATCAATTCTTTGTCATTCATTACAGAAGATACCCATGAACAGCCATCTGGGCTGAGGTCCCATCTCTGTGACCTTCCTCTTCCATGGAATGGGGAGGGGAGGCTGAATGGATTTAATGCCCTGTTTTCTTAATTCTTCTCTTTACATTTTAGGGAAACTGGAAGAAAAGAAACCCCCCGAGGCTGACATGAAGTATGTATCCTGATTCCTGTCACCTGATATGTGGGAGGAGGGTGCTCTGTTTGTGTTCTTGACACTGGCATTTTGAGGAGGCCATGGTGTGAGAATCTAACCAGAAGGGATGTAAGTGTATATACTCTGGCTGCTAGTGATCTCTGTTTCCCTAGTATATTTGAAGATATTGGAGATTATGTACCCTCCACAACCAAGACACCACGGGATAAGGAGCGGGAGAGGTATCGGGAGCGGGAGCGAGATCGTGAAAGAGACAGAGACCGTGACAGAGAACGTGAGCGAGAACGAGAACGGGATCGGGAGCGGGAGCGAGACCGAGAGAGAGAAGAGGAGAAAAAGAGGCACAGCTACTTTGAGAAGCCAAAAGTAGATGATGAGGTGAGGTGCGGGTACTTGACATAATGGTAGAGCTACCCATCTTCGTGCCTGCCCAGCCAGGTACTGGACCTCTCAGGAGCCACATGACTCCATGGCAGCAGTGGGGTCAACTAGTCCAGGGTAGGAATTATGGTGGAAATGGGAGCATGGGGAGTGGGGCGGTAAGGCATTGATTCTGTTTTAGGGAAGGGATAACATGAGAATCTGTCATGGTTACACTTACTTCAGTTTTTCTTTTTTTCCAGCCCATGGACGTTGACAAAGGTGGGTTTTATTTACACCATCTTGTCTTGATTCTGGAAGTCCCATTTTCCCCTGTACTGATCTTAGAGCTGGCAAAGATGGGATTGGGGACTTCCTGGTTCTGGGTTCCCAAAGTCTATATGTAATTTTGTGGAATAGAAAGATAAGTCTATAGCTGGGCACGGTGGCTCATACCTGTAAGCTTCAGCCTATGAAGCGGCTGGGGCTAGGGATCGTGGTTCGAGTCCCGCCTGGGGCAACACAGTGAGACCTAGTCCCAAAAATAGTTGGGCGTGGTGGCACACGCCTGTAATCCCAGCTACCTGGGAAGCTAAGACTGGGGATGGCTTGAGTCTGTGGTACCCTGGGCAATTTGAGCCTGTGGTTCCATGGGCAAAAATAGCAAAACCTAGTCTCCAAAAAAAAGGTAAGTCTAGAATTTTCTCCATCTCCCTGGACAGTGACAGAACTTATTTGCTCTGTTAGCTATTATTTCTCCAGCTCTATAGTTCTGAGACTAGGAAGCAAATAGTCTGGAAACTCTACCTCATCAAAACAGTCAGTTATTATTAGTTATAATTTGATTAAGAAGCTTGTTAGCTGAAATGGCTCTTTTGCTTTTAAAAAATGTTAAAGCCATAGATGCAAAGTGTGTTATGGAGAAGAAGATGTGAGTTTATTGTTCAAAGACTGAACATAGTTCTCTCCTTAGGACCTGCATCAGCCAAGGAATTGATCAAATCAATCAATGAAAAGTTTGCTGGGTCTGCGGGCTGGGAAGGCACAGAATCATATCCTTTAAAAATGTTCTTGGGGTCTAGAAAATCTATCTTTTAACTTCTCTTGCTTCCCTGCTTCTCTACAACACCTCTAACCCCCATTCCATTGCTTCCTGTTCGCTAATTTGACCCAGATGAAGTCGTCATCATGCTTTTCCCTTTGTCAGAAGATCCATACCTGTTCACCCCTCTCCTTTTTTTTTTTTTTTTTTTTTTTTGAGACTAGGTCTCGCTCTTTTTGCCCATGGAACCACAGGCTTACATTGCCTGGGGTACCATAGGCTCAAGCAGTCCCCAGCCTCAGCTTCCCAGGTAGCTGGGATTACAGGTGCGTGCCAC
This sequence comes from Uropsilus gracilis, assembly GCA_004024945.1. Taxonomy (NCBI): domain Eukaryota; kingdom Metazoa; phylum Chordata; class Mammalia; order Eulipotyphla; family Talpidae; genus Uropsilus; species Uropsilus gracilis. The sequence continues at coordinate 22,098 of PVHY01019148.1, forward strand.
CACACCCAGCTATTTTTTGGGACTAGGTCTCACTGTGTTCCCCCGAGCGGGACTCGAACCACGATCCCTAGTCCCAGCCACTTCATAGGCTGAAGCTTACAGGCATGAGCCACCGTGCCTGGCTTAACACATCCCTCTCCTTAAGGAGAGTTTTCATCTGGGAACTTCTTCCTCTTGACATTTCCTGCTCGACGCATTTCTATGTAAGTAGAATTATTTTCTTTAACAAAGCATATGCTGAAGAAGCCAGAGGATAAGAAGCAACTGGGAGATTTCTTTGGAATGTCCAACAGTTACGCTGAGTGCTACCCAGCCACGTATGTGAGATCCTGTTAAAAAAGGGAGACTGGGATTTCTAAAGAAAAAGTTTCAGGGAATGAGGTGGAAATTTATTTGGTGGGATGCAGGGACACTTCTTCTCTGGAGTAACTGTTCTGGTAGGAGGTCTAGTGGGGTAGTCATTCCTAGGCGTAACCTCTTAGTAGGGTAGGTTTCCAGGTGAAACTAGGTCTGTCTCAGCTCCATCTGTTAATGTTGCTTCTCTAGGATGGATGACATGGCTGTGGACAGTGACGAGGAGGTGGATTACAGCAAAATGGACCAGGTCTGGAGTGGGAACGATTGAGGTGGTGTTGGTGGGGGGAAGGCTCTCAGGAAGTTACTCTTTAGCACACGGACCAAAGACCTCATTACAGGCCACCTCTTTTTTGAGCTGCAGCAATAAAAGCAGCAGCATTGTTTGGTAACAGGCAGTTTTACTATTTCAAAATTACCTGCACAAAATCCAGTGAGATAGGACCAGAGGTATATTCTATTGTCTACAAAGTGCCAGACTTTGTTCTCCACCTAGGCAAGAAGCAAATCTGTAGTGAGAGAACAGACAGAATTACACCCTTTAAAAAATAACTGATTTTATTCAAATTAGGATTGAAATTTTCCTCTAAATAAAAACAACAAATTCCAGAGAACACTTAACACCATTAATGATTAAGAAATTTCCTCTCCTTTATCTTTGTTCCCAGTGCATTGCAGTGATGAAGAGTGTGGTTTAATTTCATCTTGGAACCTTGTTTAACTTTGATCCTGCCATTTATAAGTTTTGTCACCTTATTTTACCACTTACGTTTCACTTTTCTCAGGAAAATGAAGAGAAATAAAATTCCCTCTTAATGAGAGTATTTAAGAGTTAAGTAGGATGTACGTTTTGTATTCTGAATAGTGCCTGATATGTGGTAAATACATAAGTATTCACTACTGTTTATTAAGCTAGAACTTATGAATAATGAGATCTTTGGAAATTGTAAGAAAGCCTGGCTTTAATCAAGGGTGAATCATTAGCTGAATTCCATTTCTACTGACATCTTTTTGTCCTTTATTTTCTCCTGCAACAGGGTAACAAGAAGGGTCCCTTAGGCCGCTGGGACTTTGACACTCAGGAAGAATACAGTGAATATATGAACAACAAGGAGGCTTTGCCCAAGTGAGTTGGTACTAAATATGTCCATGGAGTGAGCAGAGGGTATAGGCTGACTGAGACATTCCCAAATGGAGTCTCTGGGGACAGATGACTTCTGTCAACCTCTGATGCCTGCTTCTCCCAACTGTACTTGTTTTATCAGGGCTGCATTCCAGTATGGTATCAAGATGTCTGAAGGGCGGAAAACCAGGCGCTTTAAGGAAACCAATGACAAGGCGGAACTTGATCGTCAGTGGAAGAAGATTAGTGCAGTAAGTGGGACTGCATTTCAGGTTGGGAGGGCTTCAGCTGGAAGAAGACACTGGTCCCCTGAGGGAATAGCGAGGGGTTGGAGAGCTGTGGAACCAAGAGAAAAGGCAGTTTCGGGCCTCAGGTGAACTTTCAGAGGTAGCAGCACTATCAGCTCTAATGCTTCTTTTTGCAGATCATTGAGAAGAGGAAGAAGATGGAAGCTGATGGGTGAGCATTTTATTATTCCTCTGTGGAACTGTTGGGAATTGATTTTATTTATTAATTTTTTTAGAGACTACCTCTATGCTATGTGCCTGGGGTAGTCTCGAACCCACAGACTCAAGTGATTCCTAGCTTCAGCCTCCCAAGTAGCTAGGATTACAGGCATGCATCACCACGCCCTACTCGATTTTATTTTTCAATTTTTATTAAGTTTTGGAAGGACAGGTTTTTTAGGAAAAGAAGAAAGAGAGCATTTGCATAGACACAGGTGGGCAGGAGAGCTGCCTGTATATTGATCTTCTAATTTATTTCTCTTTGCATTGCAGGGTTGAGGTAAAAAGACCAAAATACTAACCTCTATTGTGAACTCAAGTACATTCTCCACAAGAATATGCTTTCCACTGCTTTCTTTCTACAATTTCCAAATTATATGGTGTGGGTTTTTTTGTGTGTGTGAATGTATATAAACTTTTATTGTATGATCATTTGGTCCCATTAAAATCGGTTAACTGCTGCCTTTTTTGTGTTGAGCATCTCCACCCCCTTTCAGGGCTGCTGAAACACCAAGATTCCACTAATTCACTGACTGAATATAATTACATGCAGAAAATCAGCTCAGTTCTTTCCTGCTATGGCTCTGGATTCCTAGACAGTAAGGATGTTTTAATAGCCAGAGTGCCTAGTGGAGATGGGGCATGACCTTCACTGGGCAACAGGTAGACTGAGGAATTTTAAGGATGATTGGTCTCAAATGTCAGGCTTATTTCAGGCCCATGTGGGACTCTAATCTTAGGGCAGAGATTCCCTGGAGTTTAGAGTCAACCCAGTAGGCTATCAGTTGATCTCATGATTGTGTACACTAGGCTCTTTCTTACCTAGTGAAAATCACTTGTGGAAACAAAAACTTTTTTTAGGAGTTTTCACCATCCTGGAAGCTTTAGTGATTCCAAGTACAAATTTCCCTGACTGAATAAATTTGAGGAAGTGATTTGGATAATCCCCTGGCCCAGGCCAGAGGATTTGGTGTCTGAACACCCTGAATAGTTCACCAATGTCCAAGGTGGGCCTCAGCCTTTGAATCACCCTGTCTCACTATCTCCCCTGTTAATTACAGCATTTCAGTCTGGTACTTGTCACCTTTTTCTGGTAGGATCCCTAGCTGCCATTGCTCATGCTGAGTCTAAGACCTGTGGACTTCCCAGATCCAAGGAGAGCTAGAAGGCAGCCATTGCCTGCCTTTGCCACTTTCACCTTGACAGGGCAAGGGGTTTTTGAGGAAGTCTGCTTTATGTGGAGTATCTGCAAGGCTGAAATGGGCCCCCTCTGCATCTACCATGGCCAATTTCAACTAGAAAGTGACAACTGGTTTCATGGTTGTAGGCGGTGGTCCCAATTAGGAGAAAGATAACAAAACCTGGCTTAGATACAAGATACCTATCTGGAAGGTCACTAACATCCAGACCTAGAGTCTTCAAGGTCAATTTATGCAAGTACAATTTTAGCTAGTCTTGTGGAAGTGGCTAAGGCCTGCTGATAAGTCACATAGTCTCCCAACATCACATGGTGACATGTTTTTTCTGGGTACTACCACAGCAGCGGCTTTAACGTGTTTAATGCAGGTCACAGCCCTTGCATGTCGAATTCTTCCTGCATGGGCCGGGTCTCCTGACCAGTCAGGGTGTGTTACCCATCGTCCTGGGTATCACCAGGTCGTGAAGGGTTGTCATCCCTCTCCTGTCCCGAGGACCGTTAGTCCTACTGGCCGCAGAAAGGAGGACCAAACTTCAGAAGCATCGACCAGGAGAGGAGAGAATTTAAACGCGGCTGGAGCCTTCACCTAACCACGAAAGGGACTGAAGGTCGCGCAGTAATAGCTGGTCATGTACACGCCACGGAAACACTGCGAGGCCGCCGCTGGGGCGGAATGGGGTGGGGTGCACTGAGGTGGGAATCCTGAGGTGCGGTGAGGGCTCCACCTACACCACATTTGTTGGCCCCGCCTTTTCCGGGTCCCGGAGCCCGCCTGGCGCCACTTCCTGCCCCGCCCCGATGCGGAAGCGGCTCTGGCGCGCTTCCCTCGTGCGTGCTCGCTGGGCGGCGGCAACAAGGTTGCACTGGGGCAATGGATCGCACGTTTGGGGAGCGGCTGGCGGAGGATGGGAGCGATGAGGAGGACCCTGACCTTGCACAAGCCCCGTCCAGGATCAGAGACACCCCGGAAGACATCGTGCTGGAAGCGCCGGCCAGCGGGTTGGCGTTTCATCCGACCCGCGATCTTTTGGCGGCAGGGGATGTGGACGGGGACGTGTATGTGTAAGTGCTGGGCTGGGTGAGGACGTGGGAAGTGGGGCTCCTAGTTCCGGAAGCTCCACAGGAGTGGAACTGGAACGAGAGGAGAGGAGAGCAAGTTGCTCAGAGACAAATTTTGCAACACTTCCCTGCGCCATTAGATCGCCCCTTAGGAGCTGTCATGGCACCAGGTACCTTTACCTCATAAACTTAAGTGATTTTGTTTGTTTGTTTGTTTGTTTTTAGAGACTAGGTCTCGCTATGTCGCCCAGGGTTGTCTCGAACCCGCGGACTCAAGTGATCCCTAGCCTCAGCCCCCCAGGTAGCTGGGATTACAGGCGCGCCACAACGCCCGGCTGTTTTTAAATTTTTTTTTAAACCTCACCCTACAAGTTAAAAATATCTTTTAAGTTATGTGCGATGTACTCCGATATTTGCCGGTTTTATATATTATTGCAGGCTCATAAAAGTCTGATTGCAGCTCACTAATGTGTCATGACTGGAGTTTGAAAAACACTGGTGTGTGAATCTGTAGTCTGTTTTGTTCTCCATTGCAACTCCTGTTTGTAGCCCAGAGTAAGTTCTAAGTATGTTTATTCTCAAAATAAGATGTAGAGTGGAAACAAAAGCCATTGAAGACAGACATTAATCAGGAGGGTTTTCAGATTTATTTAATGAATGTAAACCTAAACCCTCTTCTGAGGTCCTGTGACCTTGGGCATCTTTAAAAGTGGGATTATGGAGTCAAGTGTTAGTACAGCACCAACTAAATATTTAACAAATGTAGAAGGGTTCCCACTCCTAGAGGGGGTGTTATTTCCCCACTCACTATTCTGAATGAAAACAAGAAAGGTTTCATTTCCTGTGGAATTAAATATAGACTTATACTTAGCTGACAAGGCCTCAAGCCTAGTCCATACCATCTTTCCAGATTCAGCCACACCAGTCTTCTGCCATTTACCTGTGTCTTGCCTGTCTCTGGTCTGGAAGGGACATAGACACCAGCCACCAGCACCTGCCCCTTATTCTCCGTATGGTGAATTACTTACTCTTCATGATCCAACTCACATGTTATCACTTTAGTTATCTTTCCAGGGTTCTCTTTCTGCGAGTTTCATTCATTGTGAATGTTTATTAAGCAACTTTTCCATGCTGGGCACTGGGAAAGAGCAAAAAGCAAACAATTCTGCTCTGGAATGCATAGGCAATGGAGCACTTATTCAACCCTCTTTGAGGTCTGCTCTGAGGCAGGCATGGGCACCATCCAGGTGCAGCAAAGCTGAGCTTAGTCTGGTGTCTCTTCTCCGGCTCCATTTAGTCCACCCTCCCCTTCAGCATGTTCACTACAGACTGTAATAAAGTGTGATCTTCTCTAGCTGCCACAGAACTGAGAGCAAGAGCCTGATCTCAGAGATTTCGACAATTCCAGCTTCTGGGGCTGTCTTTAACAGATACTTCTGCACCTCCAAATCTTTCCCAGGCCTGAAGTTTTCTGATAAAGACGGGTGAGGTGCAGCCACATAAAAGTCCTAAGCAAAGCAAGTACTTTTTTTTTTGGTTTTTTTTTTTTTTTTTTAG
>PVHY01019149.1:0-27892 GCA_004024945.1 Uropsilus gracilis
TGGGATTACAGGCGTGTGCCACCATACCCGGCCACTATGGTTCACTTTTGAACACGTTCTAATTTTTTTCTGATTTCCTTTCTTTTTAAATGTGTTTACTACAAAATGTGCTTTTAAACTAAAATTTCTATAATTTTGCTTTTTAATGCTACTACACTGCTGTCAGAGAATGTAGTCTGTGAAATACTGATGGGGGTATTTATTTTGTTACAGTAATACATATTATTTTGTGCAATTGTTCTACAGGGGCTTGCAAAGAAAGCACGTTCTCTATATTTTTATTGTATACAGAATTCTAGGTGATTTGTTATTTTACTTCATACAGCAAAAACATTATCCATTTTTTTCTGGTCTCCATTGTTGCTACTGTATATCTGTTCCAGACTTTTAGCTGTCCCTCCCACCCCCTTGCTCTCTCTTTTTTAAAATCAAATTACTTTTTGATTGCACACACATATATATATATATATACAAACATATATATATAAATATTACATCTTTGTTAATTCCCACATTCTCCCATCACCTTATCACCCATGCACCTTCTTTATCTCTTGTGCCCTCCCCCTCCCCCGATTTTACTCACTTTTCCCTCCCTTGCTCTGTGCTTCAGATCTGTTGGCAGTTTTAAATTTTTCTTGTCTGTTTGTTTTCCCTAAATCCCTCATATATATATGAGACCATCCCATATTTCTCTTTTTCTTTCTGGCTTATTTCTGCAAGCATGATTCCTTCTAGCTCCATTAGTTTTTTCCTTTTTTTTTTTGAGACTATGTCTTGCAATTTTTGCCCATGGAACCGCAGGCTCACGTTACCCGTGGTACCTCGAACTCAAGCAATCACCAGCCTCAGCTTCCCAGGTAGCTAGGATTACAGGTGCACACCACCACATCCAGCTATTTTTTTGGAAATAGGTCTCGCTGTGTTGCCGCGGGCGGGACTTGAACCACGATCCCCAGACCCCGCCGTGACTCCATAAGCTATCGTTTACAGGCATGCGCCACCATGCCCGGCTATTTTTTTCTTGTTTTGATTGATGCTTAATATTCCATTGTGTAAATATACCACATCTTTTTCAGCCACTCATCATTTTTCAGCCTTGCTCTCTCTTGATCTGTTTCTCTTTCCTGGTGTTTTGCATTTTCATTACACTACGTCCAGGTATAGATTTATTTTTACTTATCCTATGTGGGACTCATTGTGGTTTTTGAATTTGATAATTTGTATCTTTGAATAATTTTGAAAATCCTCAGCAAGTCTCTTTTCAAATATTGTATCATCCTTATTCTTTTCTTACCCATCTTTCTGGAATTACTAATGACATGCAATTAGGAAATATGAAAATCAAGAAATATTGAGAGAAAGCATTTACCTGTTCTTCATTTTGAGAGTTCATTCAGATTCATTTTCTGGCCCTGTGATTCAGAGTATTTTTAATCATTGATTTCCTTTCTAGAAGTTTTTTCCCCCTCCATTCTACTTCTAGTTCTCTCACAGTGCTCTGTCTTTGTGATAGCAGCGCCTTCCCTAACCCCACCCACCTAACTCCCACCTACTTTGGAGCGGGTGTTTTGGCTGAATACCTAAGAGACAACATCATCATAAATGAACTTTCTCAGATGTTTTCTCAGCATCCATTGATATGATCATATGGTTTTATTTTTCTTTTTATTGATGTGTTGAATTACATTTGTTGACTTTCGAGTGTTGAATCATTCTTGTCTCCCTGGAATAAATCAACTTGATCATGGTGTATTATCTTTTTGATGCACTATTGAATTCTGTTTGCTAGGATTTTTTTTTTTTTTTAAGACTAGGTCTGGCTATTTTTGCCTGTGGAACCGCAGGCTCTCGTTGCCTGGGGTACCACAGACTCCAGCAATCCCCAGCCTCAGCTTCCCAGGTAGTTGGGATTACAGGAGCGCGCCACCACGCCCACCTATTTTTTTGGAACTACGTCTTACTACCGGCCCCAGCGGGACTCAAACCGCAATCCCTAGCACCGGCCGCTTCATAGTCTGAAGCTTACAGGCAAGAGCCACCGTGCCTGGTCCTGTTTGCTAGGATTTTGTTGAAGATTTTTGCATCTGTGTTCATTAGGGGGGGTTGTCCTGTATTTTTCTTTCTTTGTATTGTCTTTGTTTGGTTTTGGTATTAGTATGATGTTGGTTTCATGGAATGTGTTCAAGTAGTATTTTTCTTTTTCAATTTTTGGCAAGAATTTTTGTAGGATGGGGACCAGATCATCTTTGAATGTCTTGTACAACTCATTTGTGAATCCACCTGTCTGGGGCCTTTGTTTTGGGGAAGGGTTTTTTTTTTTTTTTTTTGAGACTAGGTCTCGCTATTTTGCCCGTGGAACTGCAGGCTCTCGTTGCCCACGGTACCACAGACTCAAGCAATCCCCAGCCTCAGCTTCCCAGGTAGCTGGGATTACAGGCGTGCGCCACCACACCCAGCTATTTTTTGGAACTAGGTCTCGCTACGGGCCCCAGGTGGGACTCGAACCGTGATCCCTAGCCCCGGCCGCTTCATAGGCTGAAGCTTACAAGCAGGAGCCACCGTGCCCGGCCTGGGGGAGGGGGGTCTTATTACTACTTCAATTTGGCTCCTTGTGATTGGTTTATTAAGGCTTTCTATGTCTTCTTTATCCAGTTTTGGATGGTTGTATGCTTCTAAAAATTTGTCCATTTCAGCAAGATCATTGAACTTATTTGCATAACATGTCCATAGTAGTCTGATTATCCTCTGGATTTCTACTTTGTTGTGACTTCTCCCTTTTTTTATGATTCTGGTTATTTGAGCTTTCTCCCTTTTCTTCTTTGTAAGCACAACTAGGTGTCTGTTTTGTCAAAGACCAACTTTCTGTTTCATTGTTTTTTTTTGAATTGTCTTTTTTGTTTCTATTTCACTTATTTCTGCTTGAATTTTCATTATTTCCTTCCTTCTACTGGTGTCTGGATGATTGTGCTGCTGTTTTTCTAACTCGTTCAGATGTGAGATTAGGTTGTTTCTTTGGGTTCTTTCTTATTTTTTGATGTGGGACTGTAATAACTTTCCTTATTACTGCTTTGCAGCATCCCATACATTCCGGAAAGTTGTGTCATTGTCATTCATCTCAGAGTATTTGTTAATTTCTTCCTTGATTTCTTTGTTAATCTAGTGGTTTTCTACTCGTGAAGGATTCAGTCTCTGTGGCATGGGAGGTTCCTTTTCCTTTTTTTCAAGTTTTTTTTTCTTTTTAAGAGACTAGGTCTCGCTATGTTGCCTGGGGTAGTCCTGAACCCATGATCTCAAGTGATCCCTAACCTCAGCCTTCCAGGTAGTTGGGATTATAGACACATGCCAACACACCTGGCTGATTTATACTTTGATGCCTTTATGGTAAGAAAAAAAAATCAGTGATGAAATCTCAATTTTTGTGAATTTGTTGGTGCTGGTCCTGTGACCCAGTACATGATTGATACTGGAGAATGATCCATGTGTCCTTTAAAAATATGGGTATTCCTTTTTTATTGGCTGGTAGTGTCCCATAGATCTTTGTTAGGTCTATTTGGAGTAGATATTTATTTAGGGTTACCATGCCCTTGTTTTTTTTTTTTTTTTAATCCCTTGTCTTTTTGATATGGCCCTTGGTGAGAATGAGGTGTTGAATATTGCTACTACATATTTATTTTTTTCAATGTCTTTTTCAGAGATGCTAGCAACTGCCTAAGGTATTTTGTTTTTGTTTTTGTTTTTTTTGAGACTAGGTCTCACTATTATTTGCCCATGGAACCGCGGGCTCACGTTGCCCGGGATACCACAGACTCACACGATCCCCAGCCTCAGCTTCCCAGGTAACTGGGATTACAAGCGTGCGCCACCACGCCCAGCTACTTTTTGGGACTAGGTCTCGCTGTGTTGCCCCAAGCAGGACTCGAACCGCGATCCTTAGCCCCAGTCACTTCATAGGCTGAAGTTTACAGGCACGAGCCACCGTGCCCGGATGCCTAAGGTATTTTGGTACTCCTTCATTTGGTGCATTTATATTGATGAATGTTATGTGTTCCTGGTGTATTGTTTACTTGCTTATTATATAGTGGTTATCTTTATCTCATCACCTTTATTAGTTTGAAATCTGTTTTGTCTGATATGGCTATACCTGTCTCCTTTTGGAGTCTATTTGATTGTAGGATTGTTTTTCAACCTTTTCTTTCAATCTCTATATATCTTTAACGCTTAGATGTATTTCCTAGAGACAGTAGAAGGTTGGGTTCGGTTTTCTAACCCATTTCACTACTCTGTCTTTTTATTGGTGAGTTCAGTTCATTAACATTTGGGATGATTATTGATATGTGGTAGTTTGTACTTGTCATTTTGTTCATCTTTTTGAGATTCTATTCATTACTTTGTTATGCTCTCCCTGTTGATTCTACTATTGGTTAACATTTTAAGGCTTTTTGTAATATTTCTTGATGGGAGGGTTGGTAGTGGTGAATTTTTGGAGATTTTGTCTGAGAAGGTCCATATTTTCCCTCATAGGAGAGTTTCACAGGGTAAAGTATTCTGGGCTGGTGTTTTTTGTTTTGGAGTTTCTTGATTTTGTTTTTTGTTTGTTTGTTTGTTTGTTTTTGTTTTTGTTTTGAGACTAGGTCTCGCTATTTTTGCCCGTGGAACCGCAGGTTCTCGTTGCCCGGGGGTACCACAGATTCAAGCAATCCCCAGTCTCAGCTTCCCAGGTAGCTGGGATTACAGGCGTGCGCCACCACACCCAGCTATTTTTTTTGGAACTAGGTCTCGCTACGGGCCGCAGACGGGACTCGAAACGCGATTCCTAGCCCCGGCCGCTTCAGAGACTGAAGCTTACAGGCACGAGCCCCCGTGCCCGGCCTTGTTTTGGAGTTTCTTGAATACCTCATTCCATTGTCTTCTTATCCTTAGTGTCTCCTCTAAGAGATCGGATAGGAGCCTAACGGGTTATAGGTTATCTTTTTTTTTTCCTTAGCCTCTTGCTAGCTTCATTATATTTTTCTTTTTTCATGGACATTTGGGAGTTTTATTATATTTCTTTCTGTGGTTTTCTTTTCACATAGTATTTTGGTGTTCTTTTAGCTTCCCGTATGCTATTTTCATTTCTTTCTTCAAATCTGGGAAATTCTCTTTATTTCCTTAAATATTTTCTCAGTTCATTTGTCTTTCTCTTCTCCTTCTAGTATCCCTATGACTCTTACATTTCTTTTCCTCATATTGTCAGATGTTTCTCTGAGTGTTTTTTCATTTTTTTCCTTTACACCTCTCTTTCATTTTTATTTTTATTTTTTTCCTGTTTAAGTCTATATCCTCAAGAGTGCTAAATTGTTCTTCCATTTCTTCTATTATTTCTTTCAGACTTTTCCCTGACCTCTTTAGTTCCTCCATTGTTATGTTAACTTCCACCAAGTTTTATTTTATTTTATTTTTTAATATTAAATAGTTTATTTATATATAAACTTCACATCTTTGTGATCTCTGGGGTTTACCTCCCTCTCCCTGACTGCCAAGTTTTATTTTAGATCATTTTCATGTCTCAATTCATTGATTGTGTTTTTCATCTCATTTTTTTCCTTTTCTGTCTTCTCTATTGAACCATCCTGTTTTTTTATTATGATGATGATTCTGAATTTTTTTTTTTTTTTTTGATCAGGTCCTAGTATTTTTCAGTCCCCATGTTGGTCACTTCAGTGGGCTGACTTTCTCTCTGGGTGCATTGCTCTGGGGGGGGGGGGGTTTGATCATTTGTGATTTTCCTTCTTCCCATAGTTTGCTTTCCAGTTTGCTCTGCCAGTGGTGTTCTGGTACCACTGATGCCAGTAGGCATGATTTCTTGGTGATGCTGGGCAGTAGAAGTTTATGCCGAGAACCTAGGATGCACTGACTGGTGGGCAGGATCAGAGATGCAGGTCCCTGAAAATTTTCCCTCTAGTCCTGTTGACTGGGTCACTGGTGATGGCAGGAAGAACTTTGAAACCAGTGTGCCCACATTTTTGTGTGTGTGTGTTCATGCACTTTTTGTCCAGGGATTACTTGTGGAATTCCTTTAATTTTTTTGCCCATGTTCAGCAGGGAGTGCAAGTTATTAGCCCAACAGTACACACATATTCACCCAGGTTGTGCAAATTGTGAGGCCTGTGCATGAACTTTTTTGTGCTGCGATCAGTAGGTGCACATGTGTGCATGTACCTACCTGTGGCTCTGTGGGAGATTTTGTGTGTGTGATCACCTCCCTGTGCTACTTGTGGAACTCAGGTGTGTATATGCACTGCCCTATGGCTTAGTGGTAGCCTAGGTTGCCTCTAACTGCAGGACGAGGGAGGGAGGGAGGAAGGGAGGGAGAGAGAGTCTGCTTCTTGTTGCACTCACTTGGGCTTTAGCTTCCCTGCTCCCTCCTGGGTGCATCTCCCAGAGCCCTCTGTGTGTGGGATCATTGCTTGCCCCTTTGGCACCACTCTGTTCTGTGGTTGGCCACCCAGGGTCTACAGCAGGCAATGTGGCCTGTGTGTGTTTTTCCCGTGCCTCTCCTATCTGGGGTAATGGCTGCCGCAGAGGCTAGTCCTTTCTTTGACTGAAGGTCAGAGTCCTGGTTATAAGCCAGAGTCTATTTTTCAATTCCCTGCTTTATACAAGCCCAAAGTTTTTCCTTCATTTTTTAATTTGGCTGTTAAAAATCAAGCCTCTGTATTATAAAGGTCTATACGCTCCCTTTCTTTCCTAGCTGCTTATCTATGTATTTAATAATTGTGTATCTTATCTAGCTTTTCTAGGTGCTTGTAAGAGGAGGGACTGCGGGTTATCTAGTTTTTCCATCTTGCCAGAACATGTCTTTGCCCATGTTGCTATTTCAAGAAACAGAAGTCAAGTTATCTGCTTGCACCTGGGCTGCTTTGTGTATCTGTCATTCCTCAAGCGAGGAGTAGGGGGGCTTCCGGGCAAACCTTGAAAGTGGTAAAATTCATCTTCAGCACCTTCTCATTTAGAACTTCCCCTTCCACCTCTCCCTCCTTAACAACACCTCATCACTACTTCCTCCCAGGTTGCTTCATCCGCCTTCTGGGGCTCATCAGCATTGTACTTTCTCCCTTGCTTTATGTGGAAATCTGCCTCACCAGTATCTCTGCACCGTCCAAAGTGTCCAGGTGACAATTAGCTAATCTGATAAGCTCATTCATGCTAATGTGCTAATGAAAGAGACTACTGAAAATGGCTGTCCTTCCCCTACCTCCTAATCAGGGGCCCTTCTCCTCCTGCCAGGTAACATATGTGCAAAGCAGCAGTCATCTTCCAGAGACCATGACCCGGCTGTAGTGATCTAACCAGGAGGACTGACGTTAATGGGATGAGATTTTTTTAGTCAAGTAGGAGGGACAGGCTGACCGGAAAGGGTGAGAGTCAGGCAAAAATCACTCTTAGATCATGACAGGGGAGTATCCATGGATGTGGTGGCTGCTTTAACCCTTTTTATACCTGAATTATAAAAATAAAGGATATTTTGTAGAATATCCCTTGACTGTATCAAAACAATTCTTGCTAAAAAAAACTGCAAAACAAGAGCTAGAACTGAGAACCTAGATAGATAGGGCCAGGGTTGTGCATACTGAGATTTTAATTTTGCTAAGTCTGTAGGTCTTTTCCGGTTTATTCCTTTCAAGCAAACAGACAAGAAAGAGATCCTGTATTGAAAGCTAGAACTTGCAGAGCTGGCTTTGGAAAGAATAAAGAAGTAGTCACTTTTCCTGTTGGTCCCCTCCCCCAACTCCTCTGGGCATACTGCTTTGGTCCAATTCAGTCATTGCAGAGTTGTAAGCTCTAGGTGTAGGAAGAGGTATAGAGGTGATGCAAGCTCACAGGAGCTGCAGTGGGGTTGCATCTTCTCACAAGAATGTCATGTCTTCTTGTGAGAAAACATACCCAAGTACACTTGTATCTCCTTTCTGCTTCCCTGTGTTTTCCACATAGTTGTGACTATGTGGAAGGGCCTGAAGACAGGGCAGACGTAAATGGTTGTATATCTGCTGTGGCTAATGGTCAGCTGCAACTGCTTGGAGGACATCTTGTGAGATCCAGCACTGCTGGAGCTGGTTTGCTTTTGTCATTCCTATCCACTCTCCTGTTAGGCTGATTTGGACTGACTGCATTGCTTTCTAGTTTGTGGGTTGGGCAGATTGGGGAATGCTGTTAGGAGAGAGAGTGGGCCTTTATATTCCTGGGCCCTTCCAGACACCTGACTCTTTTCCCACTGAAAGTCTTTCCTTCCCTAGAAGAACCTCTCTACACAGCCTTCTCTTTCCTAGGCTCCAGGTTATCTGCTCCTTGCATCCTCATGTTGGGATTCTCCCTCCCTTGTGATTTTTTTGTGTTCTGCTCAAACCTTTATAAAGTCTTTTTATTAGACTCTCCTCAAATTGCCATCTGTCTCCTGCATGAAAACTGATAAAGTACTTCATTTTAATTTTTTTGTATTGTTTTTTCTTAAAGTAAAAGATATTTCTAAAATTGTGGTAAAATAGACATAACCCAGCATTTACCATTTTAATCATTTTTCAATGGCATTCAGTACATTCTGTGGTGTTCAACCAGCCCTCCCATACACTCCAGAAGTTCCTTATCATCTAAATTTAAACCCTATCCATTAGGGAACAACTTCCTGACCCCCAACCCCCCAGTTCCCAATAACTACTGTTCTATTCTCTATGCCTCTAAATTTGATTATTTTAGACACCTTGGATAAATGTAGTCATATAATATTTGTTCATTCATGCCCAACTTATTTCACATAGCATAATGTCTTCAAGATTTAGAAGGCATAAGTGAACTAATGACAATAGTTAGGTCCATAGGGAACAATCATATATCTAACCATTGCTGGAAGGTTAGGAATACAATGAGCCATGGTAGAAATCTTTCAGAGATTCGCAGATCACTTCCCATTGTCAAACCAAATTCCCATTCTGGCCAAATTCAAGGTGAAGAGAATTAGATCACAACTCTCTGGGACAGGAATGGCAACAAGTTTGTGGCTGAAAATTCTGCAGCTTGCAAGTTCTGCAAACTTAGGCCTCTTCATTGCTTGTCTTTCTGAGAACTAGTTACTTCCTCTGTAAAATGCTAAAAATTCAGTGAGAAATCTGAAAAATGCTTTCACTTTAAAGTATAAGGATTCTCTGCCTTCTGAGTATAGACCACTTATAATGAAAGTTCTTTTATACTTATCTAGAGAAGATGTGTCTATAGTTTTATAGTATTAATATCTAAATCTTTTTTCTGGGTTTGCATAAATATGAAACTTGATCTGGGCAAAACATACCAATGTAAGATTTCATTATGAATTATGAATTCTTCATAAATCTTACATATTTCCGTTGTTACCAAGAACACAAAATGGCAATGTTGAGCTGAATGTGTATTTCAAAAATGCAAGGATAAATTTGGTGGTGATTGAGGCAGTAATTCCCTTGCAAATTCCAGGTGCTAAGTGTTGGTACCCTTCTAGAAACCTGATACTCATGGAAGAATATTCCACCTTGTTTGAGGTGAGGCAGGACAGTCACAATGTGATTCAGGTGAATGTTTGAGCCTGGTCAATGGTCTGAGCTACTTCTCTTTGGGACCTTCATTTTGTTGGTTTCAAGATTGGATGAAAGTCTCTCAGATATAAATCCCTTTAGTAAAGCTAACTTCAGGTTTCATAAACATGAAGATACAGGCTCTCTTCAGGTTCTAAGGCAAAGCCCTTTGTCAATTATACAGCAGTCACACATGAGAATTAAATTTTATTGCCTGCAATGCCCAGCTTTTTAAGACCAGAATATTGGAGGTGTTAATATTTAAAAAAGCAAAAAAGTATGCAAAATAGAAAATAGGGAGTTTACAACCTACCGAGGCACTTTAGTCTAAATGAGACTATCTTCTACTCTGTTTCTTCTAACATAAACTATGAGTGGTATTAAAATATAAATATACAAATTCTCTTATGTAGACACTACTGGTTCCCTATTGATAACTGTTCTTCCTTCCTTCCATCCTTCCATCCTTCCTTCCTCCTTCCTTCCTTCCTTCCTTCCTTCCTTCCTTCCTTCCTTCCTTCCTTCCTTCCTTCCTTCCTTCCTTCCTTCCTTCCTTCCTTCACTTCAGTCTTATTCCAAAACCTAGAAATCATTTTAATTTTAGGGTGAATTGTGATTAGTGAAAGTTAATCTTAGCGATTCTGTTGATAGTCTTTAATTTAGGGATGGGCTTGTCACTCAAATCTGACCAAAAAGTTGTGGCATGAAGTCTGCTTGAGGTCTTAGCAAAAGGTGTTTTCTCTCTCTCTCGAAACAGCACTCATGAGAGTATATTCCTCTTTTTCCAGTGAATGTTGCATCTGAATGAATTACCAACTGTTCCAGCAGAGGCAATCATGTAACCATAAAAGTCCTGGCCTAGAAGCAAACAGATACACTGAAGATGGTGGGGCAGGAAGTGAAAAGAATCAGGTCCCTGATGATATCATTGAGTGATGATTTGAGGAACTGTAGTTGCACCTACTTCTGAATATCTTATGTGTGATAGTAATTTCCTCATTGTTAAGGCCAGTTTAATTAGATGTTCTATTCCTTAAAGTCTAAAATATCTTATACATCCCTATCTTTCTTATGGCAGGAAAATATTGACATTGCAAATATATACATGCCACCTATGCCTGGAGCTGAGATGAACACCCTGACTAAAGAGGGGTGTAGAATTCTATACTTTGTAGAGGAAAGGACCTTTGATGAGTAAATCTGATATTAGGTACCATGAAGGGGAAAACAGTCAAGAATTAAAGAAAGAAGAAAGAAGCAAGAGCATTCCAGAAAAAAGGCTTCCTAAACTACCGGGAAGGCTCATAGTGCGCTCATAGTGCATGTGGGATGGAGTAATAGAAGCTATAACAAGAAGACCTCTTGCATGAAAAGAATCTACATTTTATTCTGTTGATCATTGGGACATTGAAATTTTTACAGGAGGAGAGTGATACCAGTTTTTTATTTTTTAGTTTTTGTTTTTTGTTTTGTTTTTTTTTTGAGACTAGGTCTCGCTATTTTTGCCCGTGGAACTGCAGGCTCTCGTTGCCTGTGGTACCACAGACTCATGCAATCCCCAGCCTCAGCTTCCCAGGTAGCTGGGATTACAGGCATGTACCACCATGCCCTGCTAGTTTTTTGGAACTAGGTCTTGCTACGGGTCCCAGGTGGGACTCGAACCGTGATCCCTAGCCCCAGTTGCTTCATAGGCTGAAGCTTACAGGCACGAGCCACTGTGCCCAGCCTGATACCAATTTTTTAAATAATGATTTAAAGATGGGGAAAGGTCAGGCACAGTGGCGCATGCCTGTAAGCAGCAGCCTTGGAAGCCATGGCCAGGGCCAGGGATTGCGGTTTGAGTCCCGCCGGGGGCATGTAGCAAAACCTAGTTCCAAAAAAATATAGCTGGGTGTGGTGGCACATGCCTGTAATCCCAGTTACCTGAGAAGCTGAAGCTGGGGGTTGCTTGAGTCTGTGGTACCCTGGGCAGCGTGAGCCTGCGGTTCCATGGGCAAAAATAGCAGTTTTGGACCTAGTTTCCAAAAAAAAAAAAAAAAATGGGAAAAGATGGAGGTGGGGAGGTTAGGTTGGTAGCATCAGTTGAGAGGAAGTCCTGGTGTAGGTAAACCCTACTGATGGCTGTTGCTGTAATCCAGAGGTAAACCCAGTCTGGTTTCGACATTTTTAAATGGTTGTAAAACAAACAAAAAGGGGGAAGAATATTCAACAGAGACTATATGTGGCCCACAAAGCCCACAATATTTACCATCTGACTCTTTACAGAAAGCATTTGTTCCCTACACCCTGCTGGAAGCTTGTGGTGGGCTGCAGTGGAAAAGGTGGGAGAGGGGCTTAAGAGGAGGAGGGTCAACCTTAAAATCTTTAGGGAGAGCTGACAGGCATCTGGGCCAGGAGGAGGTGGAGCAGGAGAGAAGAGGTGATGTTGAAGCTGACTCAAAGAATCCTGCCAGTAGGGTATCACTGTCCTACACAGGAAGTAGCAGAAGACAGGGCAGAGACATGCATTGATTTGAGAACTGTTGCTATGAAGTATCCACAAGATACCCAGGTGGAGATGCTCCAGAAATACCTATTTCCTTCTCTGAGCCTGAGAATATGCCTTGACCAAGATGATCAACTGTTTAGTATAGATCCTGGCACTTGGCAAGCTGTTAATCAAGAGTGTTGAGTTGTATGGTAGGGTTTCAGAGACTTGGTGCATATCTAGAAGAGAGAAACACTTGCCATTGGTTTTTGGGTGGTTATCGAAGATGGGTGTTGGCGTATTTAATATAATTATATCAGCCTAATGTTAAGTTAGACTGCTTATGCATTTGTCTCACTTCCCAATTAAAAAGTCTTTCCTGAGGCAGCAAACATATCTTTCTGGTTCTGTGCAAGGAAAGGCAAGGGAGCAGACCATGGCCTTGAGCTGGTAGCCCCATGACTTGAGTTTGAGAATGTAGCCCTTCTATCTTTGGGTGTAACTGTGGGCAAGTCACTCCATTTCTCTGTGCATTACCTATATAGGGAGATGCTAAATTGGTATCTCCTGAAATGGAGATACTAATAAAACCCCTCTAGGAGGTTTTTGTGAGAGAATATGACATTTCTTATGTATTCAGTAAGATCATAATGTCTTTTTAATAAGATCTTTTTACCTTTTTTTTTGAGACCAGGTCTCGCTATTTTTGCCCATGGAACTGCAGGCTCATGTTGCCCGGGGTACCACAGACTCAAGCAATCCCCAGTCTCAGCTTTCCAGGTAGCTGGGATTACAGATGTGTGTCACCACACCCAGCTAATTTTTTGGAACTAGGTCTCACTACGTTGCCCCTGGCGGGACTCGAACTGCGATTCCTGGAACCCACCGCAGCTTCCCAGGCTGCTGCTTACAGGCACGTGCCACTGTGCCTGACCTTTTAGACCTTATTTTAAAAGGACAAATCATGCCAGCTCACTGATATAAACACTCCAGCATAAGCCAAAGTTTTTCCTGTGGCCTCCTAAGTCTTATCTTCCTGCCCTTGTCTCCTCAGTCCCTTCTCCATTCTCTAGCCTCCTTGCTGCCTCCTCAAACTCACATACCCCTGCCCCAGGGCCTTTGCACTTGCTTTCCTTCTGCCTGGAACACTTATCTCCAGGACATCAACATGCCTTCTTACCTTACCTTGTTTGGGTCTTCATTCAAATATCACCACTCTTGTCTGAATTATAAACATCCTGATACCCAGACTTTTCTTTCCCCTTTTATGCTTCCTTTTTCATAAGCAAATCTCATATGCCAACATTCTATATAGTTATTTAGTTTATTTTCTGCTTCCTTCTATCAGAATATGCTCTACAGGAGCTGGAACACCACTGTATTTGTTGATGAATGGTGCCTACTTCATAGTAAATACACGATGCAGGTTAGCAACTATTCCCAAAACAGTGGGTCTATGCTGCCTCTGACTATTCCCCCCACCCCCAGTAGTGCCAGCTCTGGTAAAAACTTGAAGGAAAGAGTGGCAGTGGGTCTGATGTCTACTCCTTGATGCCATCTACCCATAAACCCTGATTAAGAGTTTATGTTCCACCCATCTTGTATGGTCATTTTATTAAATGCATCTATTTGGGAGACACATAAAACAGACAAATGCATTATAAGAGTGTAAAGCCTCTTTTCAGTCCTTTAGAACTGATTTAACAACCCAAAGAAAAAATGTGCGTATACACAGCAATGCTGTTCTTTTGATATTAAATTAGTATTAAAGTGGGATGGAAACTCCTCTTATATTGGGCTCCTATGGAGCTGGACAAAGTAATTTTAGAGAAAAAGCAGCTGCCCTCAGCAGTAGGCTCAGAAATGTCAATTTTAATTAAAATATTTATTTTTAAATATATTTCACGGTTCATATGTAGTGATACGTGTCTACTTCATGCAAACGTTCAAACCAGTGGGCTGAGGAAATTGGAGAAAGGCATTTTGATAAAGAACATGAACAGTCCAATCAAAACAAAGAACTGCAAAGAAAAGAAAATCCACATGGGGTTTCAGTTTTTCATCAGCTCACACGTCAGACTGCTCCTCCCGGCCTGGCCCACGGCTCTGTGGGCTGAGGGGCCCCAGGAGAAATCTGGAGTCAGCAGGTCATCGTGGGGTAGGGGTCTTGTCCTCACCCTCAGGTGGGGTGTGATTTGTGCATGAACTTCTGTTCAGTTTAACAGTAGAGACCAGAAACCACCAAAATGACCAACTCCTGATTCAAGATGTCCCCAGATTTGGTCTTTCTCTGAGTACAGTGTTGGGTTTGGGTTGTGAGAGTGACAGAAAGGTATCCAAATTTTACAATTGCCTTGCAAGCTCCCCTCTCCTCTTGCTGTCTGCCCTGCAGAGCTTGTGCACCTGCCAAGCTTCTGTTGTCTTCCCAGGGAAACCGGTCATGACTTCAGTATGGCCAAAAGCCACTGAAATAAAAATGTGACCAATTTAAATAGGCAGGTGTTTAGGCTAAGAATTTCTGAATGTTTTACTAAATCTCCATAAATGTTATGAATCTATTTCTATTTATCAGCATTTAACATTAGAATTCTAAGATGATCTCTTCTATGTGTACAATATGAAGAAAAAAATCACTGCCAATAGGTTAAAATCATAGACAATAAACATTATTTATTCATGTGACAAATGTCCTTTATCTTATAATCTGGTGAATGCATTTCTGATTAAGGTGTATCTTAATATTTGAGAAAATTACAACATATAAATACAGTTGCATCGATTCCTGCTCTCAATATGCTTTTAACCTCTTCAAAGGAGCCATTAACATCACAGTCAGAAACACATAGTGGAGTTCAGAGAAGGTATGAAGGCATCACAATTGGCCGTGTCCACCAGTGCTAAGCACGTCTTCACATTATTGAGTGCTCTGATTTATAAGTTGTGAGAGTTTGATTTTGTATTTACTAGTGTTGATAGCATACCTCCACTGTTCAAAAAAATTTCTGAGCTCATTTTAAAATGTTTTGAGTTTTTACTTTGACTTTAAAAATGCACTGCGTTATAATAATATTTTTTAGAACCCCAACATTTTGTTCCTTCTTAGGAACAATACATATACATACAAACATGCATACATACACATAATCATATATAACTTCATGCACATACACACATACACAAAAAATTTTGATTAAATGTTCTGACAAAGAAGGGGGAAGGACAATCTGACCACAGGGTTATTTGGTGATGACAGATGCTGGCAGAGTGCGTGCATTGGTGTGTCATTGCCACGGATCAGTCCAGCAATAAGACAAAGACAACACTAGGTCACTTAACACCAGCCAGAGGAAGCAAGTCACTTCTTAAGTGATGGCTGTCTCAAACCCAGCACTGTTCCTAGAGTTTTATCAGTCCCACCAGTACCACCTTGAGGGAGAAAAGTACTAATGTTCTTGTTTTTCAGTAGAGAAACTGTCACTGAAATGTGAGTAAATTGAGTAAATATGAGTAAGTTGAATAAATATGAGTAAGTTGCCTTGTATCATATATAAGGAAAAGATCCATCCCAAGCAATCGGACTCTACAGCCTGTGTTTTTAAAAACTCACATTTACAACAACAGACATGTGCTATTCTAGGACCTTCCTTTCTATAGGATGGTGTTTCGTTTCTCTAAACATGGAAGTTTCAAGGGCAGGGGTTGGGGAAGGAGCATCATTGACTTTGGTGGTGGACTTTGGGTGCCTTGGTGGAGCACTATAGTGTGGGAGCACTACACTGGCAGGCGGCACCTATCCTCCCAAAATACAATGATGTAAACTAACCCCACCTCAATAAAAAATAAAATGCCTACTAGATATAATCCATCAATCAATCTATGGAAAGGTTTTCAATCCAGCTATCAGGTTCAAGTCATAACTGTTTTGAGTTCTGTGACCCTGAGCAAGTTACTTAGCCTCTCTGTGCCTCAGTTTTCTGCTTAGTAAAATGAGGGTGTGTGAGGATTGAATTGGTGGGTACACAGCGTACAGTTATAATGGGAAGTTACTGTTCATAGTCCTATTACTCCTATTACTATCAACTTAGGATCAGGAGTACATTGGACTTACAGAGGCCAATCAAATCTAATACTTGCACAGCAGTTTTTTTTTTTTCAAAAGAATAAAAACATTGGAAGAACGTTAAATAATTTGGTTGCTTTCCTTTTAAAGAGGAAAGGAAGCCGGGCATGGTGGCGCGTGCCTGTAAATGCCAGCCTATGAAGCGCAGCTGGGACTGGGGATTGCGGTTTGAGTGCCCCCCACGGCAACATAGTGAGACCTAGTCCCAAAAAAATAGCTGGGCATGGTGGTGTGCGCCTGTAATCCCAGCTACCTGGGAAGCTGAGGCCGGGATTGCTTGAGTCTGTGGTACCCCGGGCAACATGAGCTTGCGGTTCCATGGCAAAAACAGTGAAACCTAGTCTCAAAGGAAAAAAGAAAGAAGGAAGATTTTTTTTCAGTCTCTGATTTTGGTATAAATCTGGTATCCATTTTGATATAACCACTTAAGACTTAGCGCTCTCCTTATTCCTTTACTCCCATTTTGGTTCTCTTTCCAACATCTTCTGAAATCCAGTCGGGATGAGGCTCAGCACAACACTATGTCACAGGAGAGCAAGCACGAGGGCACGCCAGGCCCAGCACTGATTTTATTAAAAAATGGCAGAGGTCGTGGGTAATACACAGTCTTTGCCCTGGTCGGGTGTCAGGCACAAGCCGTGGAAATGAGGATGTGTTATGTGCTCCACCATGTTTATGTCGCTCAGATAAGACAAACAGATGCAGGCTCTTCAGAAGCAAATGGGAAGAATGTGAAGGGACGAACAGCTTTCTTGTTGTAGCTGGGCACCAGGGTAAAATCCATTTGTTACCAGGATGTAGAAGGGCTCACTCTCTGCAATAGAGTATAAGGGGTGCGGTCCGCTCCTGGTAATTTAACATGGATAAAAGCATGGCGAAGGTGGCATCGTTAATAAGGAGGATTCAACCAGTCAGGTACTGGCTTATGTTAAATAGAAATGCAATGAACTGTTTGGAAGAAGTAAGTTGAAAACTAGTTGTACTTACTTGCAACTCTAATTTCTTGTTAGTAGAGGATAATTTTTCCCAGTGCTTTCTGAAGCATTTCATTGATTTAAAGCGGCTCTTGTCACTAAGTAATGTTTAAATTAACCTTCATCCACCTATCAGGAGATGTAGGGTGGAAGCAAATACATCATGTATTACTGTTTTGGATGTAAGTTCTGAAAAAGCCAACTTATCCTCCTCAGCATCAAAGCGTGCCCCTTATCAAGGGCTTGGCTGAGAGGATTAAGCACTGGCTATACCTGTGACCTTGGTTCCAAGCCAAGTCATATTGCCAGTGAAAGGGGTTTTGTGATCTCTGCCCCACACAGGAAGACAGTGGTCATATCACCAAAACACAGATTGGCAAAACTGGAATTGTCCTGCTTTAGGAGGGACCCCAGGCGGAGTACAGTCCCTAGACAAGGAACTGCAAAGCATCCAGCTTAAATGCTAGCCTAGAGATGGCAGTCTTCTCAACGGGATGGGGTGGCTCAGAATAGCAGTCTGAGGATGCGCTCCAACCTGGCTTGCAGATAAAGAAATCTGTTTTCAGAGCTTGCAAGTCGTCCAAGTCTATTTTTCAAGCCAATGCCTCCTCTCCAAACACCCCTCCCCCACTCTTCTCCATCCAGAAACAAACAAACAAAAAAAACCAGAAAGTCAACGGCAACTTAGCCATTTGTAACACTAGCATAAGGGCTGTAATCTTTCGAAAGGCTGATTCCCATCAAGTCAGTGTATTTCAGAACATGTTTTGAAAAATTAGGATTGAAAAATAGTATAGTCTCAACGTTGTTTTTTAGAGACGTGTTATTACAATTTTACAATACAACCTATCACGTCCTCTCAGGAGATCCACTCTGTGGTCTGTGGGAAAAAAATGTACAACAAGTAGAGAACTTTTCCTGAACCCACATGAATGGAGTCTCGGAACAATAGCAGAAAAATATTTTAGTCTAATTCATTAAAGATGATGTAATTGTATTTGAATTCATTTGAAAATAGAGATGAGCAGATACCCCCAATACAGAAGAGCTTATTTTAGATAGTTTCTGCATCTTTGGTACCTTTGCTCACTTCCTTCACTTTTCATTCTACTAATTTACGAAGCCATCATCTCTAGGTCTTTTCAAGCAATAATTTCGTAATTATTTGAATAAAATAGTAAATATATCTAATCATCATATTTAGTGCTAAAGCAAGAAGGGACAATTTCAACATCCAATGGTCAAGTATATTCTTTATTTCCAAATAAAGAGAGGTAAGAATACTCTTTGGTGAAAGTTAGAACACTCAGCCAGCAAACAACATAAACTTTGAGACAGTACCACCAGACACATGTAAGATCTATTTCATATACAGAGAGATGTTAAGTAATTCAGTTCATTTTTAAAGCAAAAGCACATTTTCTGGGTGGGGGAGGGCACATAGTTATGTTTCTACTGAAACATGTTTCTACTTATGTCTCTACTGAAGGAAAACCTCCTTCACCCTTAAGATGGGAAGATGACTGGCAACACTCATGCGAGGGGAATCTGTTCTCCTTTCATCCAAGTGGGCAAACGGGAGCGCGTTGGGATTCCAGCCTGGATAGCTGGCTCCCCTGGCTGCAAGGCTGACTTGGAGGAAGTGATGCCCGGGTGGGGTGGCTGTTAGGACACAGGGGGCTGTGCTGGAACCACACATTCCAGTGGTTGTGTCTGAGGAGCTGATGCCTGGATTTTGCAGGAGGTTGTTCATCCTTGGTGCCTGCACCATTCGGCTAAATGGGCTTCTCTCACAGGCACAGAGGGGAGAGCAGATGAAAGGATACAAATGCAACAGCCTTTTATTGTCAGCAAACAAAAAGGGGCACACATGTGCCAGTTTATAAATTACTGTTTTCATTAAAAAAGGAGTTCAAAAATCAGGTTCCACTTGTCAGTGTTAAAACCTGAAATTTTTTTGAGCCCTATGATTTCATTATATGAATTACAGAACAGTAATAGAGTAATATTACTCTTAAGCCAGCTCACTTAAATTTAAGACATTCAAGACCCAATAATGCACTAGGTTCTTTAGTTCAAGTTATGCAAATAATATACATTTTTTATTCGGCTTCCCACCAGGTTATACATGTATTATAAACACAACAAAGACCTCTTTCTTGTACAATATATTACTCAGAAGCTGGTGAAAAATAGAAGCCAAAATATTGTGAATTACATTCTTAAAATGATTTGGCTTTGTGCTCACTGGCTGACATATTTTAAATGCTAAAGAGAAGCTGAGACTGAAAAAGAGAAAGGTTGACTCACAGTTACCCACTACTGTTGTCATTCATACTGATGTTCATCAATGTCTAAATCAGATTATTATCTTTGTTTTCTTCAGAGTGGAACCAGCACACCCAGCTTTGCTACATTTGGAAAATCAGCAGGGGGAATGATCATCTTCAAAAGACAAAGACAAAAAATAAAAGGAGGGACTGAAATTTAACCTAAATAACCATGGCTGTCCTTGAACCCAGAATTGGAGAGAACTGATTTTCTTTTACCAAAGCTGATGCTTGAAATCAATATGGATTATTGCACCAGTCTTGTTACTCAAATGTTTTGGACAGTTGCATAATGGGATCCATAGATTAAAAAAAAAACTATAGCCGCTGACAAATTAATTTCCTTCAGGCTTTAGAGGAAAGAGAAACAAAGTTCAGAAAATTGGAAGTCCTGAATTCTGTCTAATGACAAAAACAATAGTCACATCATCTGTAGATTCACCCTCCATAGTAGGTGCTAGATGACTAGATGGTTCTGTCCTTTCCTGAGCTTTCCATGTTCCCATTTATCCATGATCCCATTTAGTCCAGTGGTAGCTTGCTCAATTTGATAAAAAGTAAGTAAAGACAATACGGCTGTTCCCCCAAAGTGCACAGAAGCATATTTCTGGGCATGACTCTGAAACATACAGATGGCCTCATCATTATACCATAGTAAAACCAAATTCCTTTACCGAGGGAGCTGTCCTAGTTTATGCTGAGCAAATTGAAAACAAAAATAAGAAAGAAGAGTAGAAAAGAAGAAATTCAGTCCTTGGACTTCATGACGTAACATGAGCTCTGTGGGAACAAGGGAGCATTCCTTTATATTCGCTGCAACACGAGCTCTCGTGGTTTTAAAAGCTCTGAAGTCCTCCACAAAACTTTTTCTTCCCTTTTTTTCCCCCTGGAAAAAAAAAAACAAACAACAACCCACCTCAACTAATTTATATAATCACAGCACCATTTCTAAGAGAAATTCTCACCTCAAATTCTTTTCTGTGATAGTGCAGGTAGAACCAGTCTCAGGAGTAGTTGGCAAATCACTCCCAGCCACTGGTTAAATTCAACAAGTGTCAGTTGCACTTCTGCTGTCAGCACAGAGCTCTTTGTAGATGGCAAAACAAGGGCGCTGGGATGGCAGGGAAGCAGGGTTTAAGATGGTGCATCATCATCTGTGCTGATGCTGCCAGCCTGCCCCCCAAGCTGCGGATGGCTTCTTTCTTAACCAAATGTGAGCACAGAATCGCATTGACTGTCACAAAACATAAACAGTAGTGATGTGAAAGATTGAAAAATGCCCTCCATCAGATTGCTATTAAGGAGAAAAGAACTGGAAGGTCAGAATTATTTCTTAATTGCATTTCACACCTGGTTAAGATAGTGTCTACAGCTGCAAGGAGATGAAAGGAATGATTGATCCTTGAATAGAGAATAGGTAGGGTAGGCCCGGGAAGGCTGAGAGCAAGGCACACTGGGGTGGAGTGAAAAGCAGGATTCACTTTTGGTAGAATTAATTTCTTGCCAGCATTTGAAAAAAAGGAAGGTGGCTGTGGCCGCAGCCTGCATTCTCCGATGCTGACTGCAAATCCCCCGCCAAAACAGCCTCACTGTAAACAGCAGCTATTTTAGATGCAATTAGACTTGCGTGCGCCATGCACAACAGCTGGGAAGAGTTTCCCAAGTTTCCTCTTTTTTAATTTGAGCGGAATTGTAAAGAAATAAAATATCCTGACAACTTGTAGCGTTGTCTTGTGACTTAAAAAAAAAAATCAGCCTGTGAAGTATCACTGCTCTGTTTTAGTCTAATGCTACTTCTATCTTTTATCCTTTTTAATTAGAAGGCAAATTCTCAGACCGCCAGGCCTAATCCCTACACAGTGGAACAAAGCCCAGCAAAGCCTTTGAACACTGTTCAGCCGGGCAGCACAAACCTTAGTAACTGTTGGCAGTAGGGGCAGGACTGTGACCCTCATCTCAGCCATTCTCCTGCAGCTCCTGATGCTCCCTGCCCTTCGGAACCCTATCTGTTGTTCTTGTGTTTAGACTGAAAAGACAAAAGAGAAGACAATGTGGGAAACCTAGAGGATTGGCTAGGTAGGTTGCGGGGAGCTAGTGATGGATAGGGCCAAGTAAATGGAGTTTCACGGGAATGGACACAGTGGGGAGAATTGGATCACCAGATTAGGTCTTTAGGTTCAAGAAATTTCTTCATCCCTCACTAAATCTTTTCATGGACAACGCCACTTTTAAACAATTGTTGCATTTCCAATTACTCCAGGAGTGTTCAAACAAATGCCCCAAACCCTCCATGAAAAGTTTGCTCATATTTTAAACTCGCCAGATGAAAATCAATAAAACAAACACCCCCAAATCAGTGGCAGACACTTACATCTCCAAAGTATTTACACTTGTAATAATATTTGAGTCAAGAGCGTAATTTGAGCTCACTCAAGCAAAACATGCAGCTCGACAGAAACGTGAATTTTCAAAGCTAATGGGAACAATCATGAATCAAAAAGCCAAATTCCAAGTATGCAAATATGAAAAAGGATTGTTTGGATTTCCTGCCCTGACTAACTGTGAATTATTGAACGGTGAAACAACAGATGCTTCAACCCTGCTGCAAACTCTTCCAAATTGCTCTTAGATGCGCTACGTATGTGTGGGAATTATTGTCGGATGCCAGGGTGTTTGAGAGTTATATTGGGATTTCTGAAAAAGAAGTGTGTTTTCTGTTTTTTGAGAGCTCTGGGGTAGACGTTTCAGGAAAACAAGCAAAGAAAACCCAAATCCTTTGATTGGAAACATTTTTTAACATTTTAGCAGGTTTCCCAAAAGCCACTTTCATTTTTCCCCTTCAAATGACTAAGGAAACAACAATATATGTAGTGAATACTTCACCTGGTCATTTTAGTTGTCTTTGAAACCAAAATAATAATAATAATGATAACTGATCTGGCTTTGGGTGACCGAGGCTAATTTAAATCACAGGAAAGGATTCAATCAGGAGGTTAGAAAAATAATGTCCAATCAATGCGTATATTTCATCATGTAATCTTAAATTCCAAAACTCCTAGTAGGACAGATGTAACAAGTTTTATATTAAAATAAAATGATTTTAAAATTTTTTAAATGTGAGTTTTACATTGATTCCTAGCACATTTATTTGTAGAACATAAGCTCATCTTATTAAAGTGACAGCAATATTGTAGTTCTTTCCTGTCTCTCCATTATTCTCATGTCCTAACCCTATATCTTCCTCTAAATTCTCTTTTTTTTGTGCTGCCTAAACAAATCCTTCCTTCAGGTCAACCAGTGGCAAAAAAGGTGGTGTGCACAAAAATGATCAACTGCAGTCACATTTTATAAGGAATCATGTGGCACTATTGACAGCCTTCTCTTTTTTTGTGTTTCCTTACCTTTGATGTCTTTGGAAGAAAATACAAAATATAGCTACCTATCTTGATCCTCTTCCAACACACCGTATATGCCTTCTTTTCTTTGTTTTTTATTGGAAACTATCTAAAAAATGAAGCTATGCTATTATTTAAGGGGCTCCCAGCAATGACCACAGTTTGCAAACAAAAATATTTTTAAAAATTTTAAAATACTCTTTGTAAAGCAGAAGGTCTTTAAAGAAATTGTCTCACTGTTTGCACACATTTCACTCTCTAATGCTCCAATGGAAATGATCAATAAACATTTACATAAAAAAAAGTAAACTCATTATGTGTGTGTTTTAATAATCATTGGAAACCTTCACCTAGTGGGAAATTTTTTTCTTGTTATTCCGCTTGCATATACTATCTTTTGCAGGTATGTTAAGCAGTCTATAGACAACATACTGTGATGACATTTAATACAGCATTTCCAAAAGAAGCTTCTAGAGATCCAGAGATAGTACTGGAAATGTACATAAAACACAGCTAAGTGAAGTTCTCAGGCATCAAACTGGCATCCCTTCTTTTAGAGAATGGCTTTTGTGTCTGTTTTTATCCCCATGTCACTGTCATCTGCATACTTACCTTGATCATGTGTATGAATTAATTTCATCAGAATGAAATGGGGGAAAAATTAGCTCACAGGAACCCAAAGTGTCTGAATATCCCTTTTTCTTTTAAGTAACTAAGACCTGCATGAACATGGACGAGCAGTGTACCTAGTTATTCAATGTGGTTGCATACTTTTATTACTACTTATTAGAATGTGGAAATTAAAACAGTACCATCTTTTGACTTCTTTCTTAGAAATCATGCAATTTGGTCGAACATTACAATTTTGTGTGGGTAGGACAGTCAACACTAGAATATTTTATGGGCAGTTTAGTTTTTGTTATTGGTATTCCATTTCTTCCACTGGCTTAAGCTTTCTTTATAAAGAATAAAACTTTAGAGGCTTTCTGAAATTTATCATGCAAATGGCTACAAATACAAAGTTCAATCAAAACAAATACAAATACAAAAAAAAAAAAAAAAGCGAAGAAGCCAACCCTTAATTCTGTATTCTGATCCATCAGCGACTGTATAACTATATCATTAACCATGTTCTCTAACTGGGGAAGTCCCTACCCTAGAGTGTTAAGGATCAAAGAAAACAGTCTTTTCTGTCTGGTACACTTAGTAGTCCTGCCTCCCAACAGTGGGATAAAAGGAACTTGCTAAACTGTTGCCATTTTGCAACATCTGCTATAATTCCCCTAAATCCAGATTTGTCTGACACAGAGAGGCCTGTTCTTACATCATTGCCATGTGACAGTATAACACCAGTCACATCAAGCTTGAGAATTGCAGCTTCAGGCTATGATAATATGAAGAAAACCTTTTTGCCTAGGGCAAAACACTTGTAACAAAGTATTATTCATCTGGCCAATTTAAATCTTCTCTCAAAAAGGTACCCAGAAACATATGCAGTATGCCTTTGTGAAAGGCTGGAGCAGCTCATAGGCAAATGACCTGAACCAAGAGTACAAAACCTAATGTCCTGATTAATTACTGCTAAGCGGCTCTGATACACAGAAAAGAGAATGCTGGTACTAATCCCCAACCCTGTCCTACATTCTCAAAATAGCCAAAACATTGCTGACAGTTTTAAAAACAAACCTGTTCATGTTTTTCTTTCTTTCTTTCTTTTTCTTTTTCTTTTTTTTTTTTTTTTTTTTTTTTTTTTTTTTTTTTTTTTTTTTTTTTTTTTTTTTTTTTTTTTTTTGGTTATTGTTGTTTCTAAACAAGGTTGCACATTATCACTGGTTGCTCTCCATCCAACCCAACTGGGGTGCAGACAGATCAGGGGGCTCCAGTTCAGGGGGTGTCTTGGAATAAGGACACAGATTCATAGAAGACAATCTGGGGTGGGGGTGAGGGGTCAAACCCAATAATATACAATGCCAAACAGAAATGTTTTGGGTGTTCTCATTATCAGGGTTCAGCTTCCAAGAGCTTGAACTTTTCTGGAAATTGCTCCTTGAGTTACAAATTGAACAACCTCCACACAGAAATGCTTTGGTGATTAATTGGGAGCAGAGAGATTAGAGTGCTTAGAATTTTCTTAGGAAAGGATGTTTGAATTTCTTTTGCCTGACATTGTATCAAATATCAGATATCTTAGAATTTCAAACTATATGAATGGAAATACTGATTTCATTAGTCACTCAAATTACATCTACCTTTATTAATAAAACACACATCTGGCGTGCCTGTCACTTCTGCTGAGCAAGAAATACTGGCTGAAAGAAGAAAGTCCTGTGTAAGAGAGAGGAAAGCTGCATGTCTTAGCAAATTTCCTTCATTCAAAAATTTATTTTCCAAAAGGTCACTAAAATGCAGCTCATCTTACTTATCAGTTGCAAGACTGTTACATTATAGGTTGGTCAAATGAAAATACTTATTTTGGATTTTTACTGGATACTTCCACAGCACCAATTCAGATTTTTATCTATTCTGAAGACTTGTTAATTTGGTATTATTCTGTAGGCACACCCAAAACTCTAGGAAATAGTCAAGAAGAGGGAAGTCAAATAAGGCTGGGGTTCTGAAGGTTGGTTTATCCCCTAGGTTGCCGTTAATGCAAAGAAGATGCATTTTTACTTGCAGTGCTTTCATTATCAAATCTAATTCCATCTTAGATTTTCAAGACTATTTCAATATTCTATATTCTAAGCACATTATTTTTTGATACAAACATTTTCACATAACTCCTCCCCCTTAACAGACCGCACAGGAAATATGGCCCACTTGTTCAGATCAAACACCCATGCTGAAAGTCCAAGCAGATGCATGAGGTTGGTGCAACTTCACAGACAGAGACTGAGGATCTGCCCTGATCCCGAGGATGAGCCAGTCTTGAGGATCGGTCCTGTTTTGAAGGGCACCAAGCCTCCTTTCTCTTTGCACATTATCTTTGTTCCCATTCCCCCCTGTGTTCTCTGTCTCATGGCCCTTTCCTGGAATCTGAGCTTAAATCTTATGCACTGGAAATACTCAAGTATCTCCCATCATCTGGGTTCCCTCTTTCTTGTCAGTCTCCCTAAGGCATAGGAAGATACAGAACACATACTATGTGGATTATAAACCCAGGCTTCAAACCTGGCTCTCGCTCACCAACAGTGTGGCCTTGAGTGAATTGCTTGCCACTTCTGAACCTCAGTGTCCTTAGCTCTAAAATGGGGGTGTGAATAAGGACTATTTCACTGTTATTGGGAGGATTCCATGAGATAAATTGAATGTAAAGCAACTTCCTTAACCCTAACCATCCTGCTAGCTATTATAGTCTTCATCTCACAGACCAGGCATAAGGGGTTCTGTTACAGAGTGTGATCACCATAAAGAGGGGGAAGGTTCCATGCTCCCTGCCCCACCTGGCAAAGGGTAGAACTGAGTGTCTAGGAGAAGCTAGAAAAACTAGGGAAGAAGTTTAGAGAATTTAGAGGAAGCAGAATGAGCAAAGAGTCATTTGAAGAAGAAGGTCCGCTGGTTTCTCAGCCTTAGACTATACCAGGAACTTGGGGGGATGGAAAGAAGGAGATACCTGGAGTCGAGACATGCAGAGATACTTGATGGAGACATGGGAGAGAGACCCACAGGGTGACTGACAATGGCAGCCCTGAACTTGATTTATACTTTGATTTTGCTCCTTTCACTCCAAACTTGGCCTGGTTCTTTCTGCTTCTCCCCTGTGGTTCCCTGCCCCAAGGTGCCAGATTTGTGGTGAGCTGTCAGGCCTCAGTGGTCCTGTTTTGGGCCAACCCTGTTTGGCTGTGTGTTTACCCACAAGGGGCTGGCTAACTTAGGCTGTGTGTTTACCCACAAGGGGATGGGTAACTTTGGATGTTTCATTGGGGAACTATATACTTTTTTTTTTAAGTGCGAAAAAACTTTAACAGGATTAGTGTACATAGAGAAAGAAAGGGGGGAGGGTGTGAAGGATATAGTTACCCAAGCAAACATCCAAAGTTACCCATCCCCACGTGGGTTGGCCAGAAAAAAGTCACAGAGAGCTGGCCCAAAGCAAATCATAGAAAAGAGGAAGCTAGGGCTGGGCAAGTTTGGGACAAAAGAAGTAAAATCAAAGTAGAAATCAAGCTCAAGGCTGCCATTGTCAGCCTCCCCCAGTGTCTGTCACTCACATCTCCATCAAGCATCTCTGCCTGTCTCAACTCCAGATGTCTCCTTCCATTTCCCCTGAGTCCCTGGTATAAGTCTAAGGCTAAGAAATCAGCAAACCTTCTTCTTATGCCTCTCTATTCTGCTTGTCTCCTTCAAGTTCCTCCAAGCCTCTTCTTTAGTCTTTCCTAGTTTCTTCTGGACACTTTTCCACCCTTCGCTAGGTGGGGCAGGGAACATAAGCTCTCCCCTTTTTATGGTGAGCAAACTCTGTAACAATTCTAGAAGGTTACAGGACTTGACTGTGACTTGTCACAGTCACATGTAGGTGTTTAATAACTGGGGGTTATTCATCCAAGGAGCATGGATTATCACCTACCTCCAAATAACTCATTTCCAACTTGAGGGATCTTGCTCTTTCTTGTCTCTTTGAGGCAGCCAAGTTTCCTGTTTGGCTCAATATTCAGAGGCCTTGCCAGGAAAGCACGAGAGGACAGGCTACTTCCCACCTCCCTCATTTACCATTTCTCCACTTGGCAGAAACATCACCCCTTCAATCAACACAGCACTGGTAGTTATCATACCCCTTTCACAGAGATGGATCAGGAGCTGGAGAAATGTCAAATTCCTTGTCAGAGGTCACAGGCATTCTTTTTTTTTTTTTTTTTTTGAGACTAGGTCTCACTATTTTTGCCCATAGAACCGCAGGCTCTCGTTGCCCGGGGTACCACAGACTCAAGCAATCCCCAGCCTCAGCTTCCCAGGTAGCTGGGATTGCAGGTGCGTGCCACCATGCTCAGTT
The DNA here is from genome assembly GCA_004024945.1 of Uropsilus gracilis. Classification (NCBI taxonomy): domain Eukaryota; kingdom Metazoa; phylum Chordata; class Mammalia; order Eulipotyphla; family Talpidae; genus Uropsilus; species Uropsilus gracilis. The sequence continues at coordinate 27,855 of PVHY01019149.1, forward strand.
ATTTTTTTGGAACTAGGTCTCACTACGGGCCCCAGGCG